>JAHZMX010005715.1:0-13938 GCA_027743895.1 Seira musarum
TCTAATTTTGACAATGATAAGCCTTGGAAAGCTTCCAAACAGGGCCTTACAGTTATGGGTCAAATTTTTAGGTCAGTTTTTAGTATATCGGTTAGAAAAAAATATCACCGTGAAACTAATTGGATGTAGAATACTATGACGTGTCAACTTAGCCTAAGCTATGTATGCAAAACTTTCCTCACAACTGTTAAAGTGAGTCAATGCATGTGCTCTCATCTTTCGTATTGCTTACGTCAGAAACTCCAAGTTTGGGAATCATTAAGGCAGGCATGACTTGGGAGGGTTAGTAAGTACGGGTTGCGAAGCAACCGGGGCCGGACTAGTTAGGTAATATGCAGTTTCATTTCATAAATGCGACAGTATTGAGAAGCTACGTCGATAATAATTATCTCTGATGCTGTTGCATTTACTTACCTTAATTGCAACAGCATTGACTGGTGCTTTAAATGGCAATTTTTTCAGATGCTGTTGCATTTTAAAATTGCAGCAACATGGACTGGTGCTTAGAGGCAAAATTTCTTGGGATGCTGTTGCATTTTGAAATTGCGGCAGCATGGACTGGTGCTTAGAGGCAAAATTTCTTGGGATGCTGTTGCATTTAATTGATTGCAAAAGCATTGTTTACTTTAAAAAGTCGAATTTTATGCTGCAGGGCTCTCGTATCATGTTGTTTCACTTTAACCTAATGCTGTCGCATTTTAGGTACATGCTGTTGCTTTTTTACATGCAATAGCATAAAAGTGAAAAAATTTTATGATGCTTTTGCATTTCTAAATGCAACAGCGTCAATCAAGCCATTCCACCCCACATTCCAGAATCCAACCCAAATTCTAATTAAAGATGAAAACCTTGCACAAATGACTTAAGTCGTTATGTTTACTTTAAAATGTTGATGAAAAGATTCGGTGCCATTGTTAGTAACGTAACACCCAAGACTATTATCGGGGGGATGACTCCATACCCAAAGCTTTCCTGGTACACAATTCGGGGAACAAGAACGGCAAATGTACAAAGGAAACTCATCGTCATAACCGCATGGATCCTGACTCATACCAAAGACTTTATTGCCACTTAGTGATACCCATTCCAGCGAGAGCCCTAAACAGAATAATTTTGCTTATTCAGTGAAGCCACACGATCAAAATTACTGCAATAAAGACGTCAACTAGGTCCTTTGGAAACTGGACCAACTGGAAAGAGTTGTCATGCGAGCTATGAAAATTGTTCTAATATTTGGTATTTAAGCTAAAATTTTACCTGCCACGGTGCCAACAACAGCAGCCACCGAAAAAAGTAGAACTAGTATTTTACTCATACTTACTTAATTCAAATGTGGTGGAAGCGAACTAAATAGGAACTGAAAGAACTGGACACTGATGCAACTGATAAAGTAAGTCGCATTTATATACCTCGAGTTGATAAAATTTTAGCAATAAGGAGGTGTCCATTTAATCAAATCGTTAGTTAACCGAATTGCCCGCCCGGTGTTTGTCACTTGTCAGTTTGTCCCACGTATTTATCCAACAAAGTCAGAGCTACAATACGAAGTTTGAATTAGATTTAAGATTTATCACCAAAATTGCTCCTGAAACTTAAAATAATTACATATTTGTGCATCTGAGAAAAACCCAGTCTTTAGGAAAGCCGGGAACAAAAATCACAATCCCAGGTTCAAGTGGCCCTTGATGGCCTCTAAAAATGCAACTTCGTCTTTTCCGTCGCAATTTTTTTTAAATTCTGTTTCCACAGAATGAAAGAGCATGTCAAAAACATATAAATCCGTTGAAATTTTTAGCACTTCTCGCTCTGGACCGAGAAATTTGCTTCGATTTAAATATTTGATATCAGAGATGGGGCAACCACATTGGCAGTCTTCAATTACATCCTTAAAAATTACATTGTTTAATGGTTCTTTGTTAATGAAAATAAAGAGTTGTGTTGTTATATAGTAGTTACAAATTCAACCTATTCCAAAGAAGGTTTTTCGGTGAAAGTTTTTCAAAAGTCATAGACCATAGTGCCCATCCCCGATTTAGATTAGGTTAGCTTTGCATTAGATTAAATGGGGGACACTTTCTGCAATAATTCGAAAATTATCGAAAAGTGCCAAAAATTTTCAACGGATTTATGTTTTTTGACATGCTCTTTCATCATGTGAAAATCGAATTTGAAAAATTGCGGCGGAAAACACCAAGTTGCATTGTAAGCTATGCTAAGCTATTTACCTCTTTTTGATTACGAAAAAGACAAAGCCTACTTTTAAGCTTTATATCTTGCTTGACTTTAACAAATATTGGTATTGCTTAGTTCGCCCATTGTATCCTTTCTGTTCCTCACAATGACCTCTTTGTTCACCACCCAACCAGGACTTCGAAACACTGGGAAAATTGATCAACTACACCGGGTGTAAAAGCGATGTAAAAAAATGGTGCACTAAACTTGGGACAGACCTTATTGTAGAAAATTGTTTGCGCAATAACTGTTTACAACTTATATGACCCATTTACAGCAAAGGTTATTTATCAATGCGTAGATTGAAAAACAAACACGCGTCACTCTTTCGTTATTTAAGATTTACGTAGCTTTTTTACAAAACAATTATAAAAATGATGGATTATTGAAAAAAGCCATTAAGCAAATAATCAAAGTAGGGTGCTTAAAGCTTACCCAGTAAACAATCACTTGCAGATCCGTTTTGCCGACAAAAAATCTGATGGTGATTAGTAGGGAAAGGAAAAATATATTCCATAAACGGTCAAATGTGTAGATGGTTTTGCTTAAGTACATAAAAAACGGCAAAATACGTATATGCGTATCCCATGAATGCACTTATTTTACATAATATTTTGCAGAAAATTTCAATAACGTCTTCATATCTATTGCAGTAGTTGATGAGGTTTTGCATTAAGTGAACATAAATTCACTACGGCGTAATCGTAACCTCGCATTCATTTACACACAAAGTTGATACAGAAGTGAATGGGTTTATGTTTAAAAATTTGTATACCCAAATTTTAAGTCTTTTTATGGATTAGTCAAGATCCAAAGTCTCAGGATCGTACTCCTATCGCCAAGTAATTATGTGAAAACAAACGATTCCTTTCCCTAATGATTAGCCTTCGATCAATGAATCAAATTAGCCTTTGTGTAGTACAGACCAAATCGCACTTAATCCGAACCGAACCTCGGATTCCGAAAGGATTAATGTGTGAAGTTGACTTCGGAAATCATGTTTTGGATTATGGATTGACTCTTAGCTTTGACCTAAATACCGCCAATCAACAGTTAAGAACAAGAGAACATAAACCTTAAATTGTTTACTCGAATTGAACGCAATTCACCTAAAATCTGGTGCTGAAAACACAGTAAGTCCACTGATAAAATTAATTCCTTTCGCATTTTTATCCATTAAACCAAAAATATTTTTTCCAGGTAATGGTTAATCTCATATTCATCCTTTTATTTGTGCAGATGAATGAAAAAAAAATACTTCAATGATTCATCAACATCAACTTTGTTTACATTTTAATCCCTTGTCAGACTGACACTTCTTATTGGATGAATGAAATTTGCTTGTCATTTGTCCGCAAGCTTATGGAAAATATAAGGATTTGGCATCAAGCATCGTATTTCAGTATACATTTCAGTCATTTGCTGGCAATAACGCATAGGAGCTGAATCGTTTTATTTTACCCCATTTAGCGAGATGGAAAGGACACTGTTTGCAGTACTTTTAGTGTCCACACTTCATTCTACATTTGCCCAAAGGGATGACACAATCCTTGAAAACACCTTTGGCCGGGAAGTCACCGAAGTTGTAATAAGACGGATCACAACAGACACAAATATTTTTCCAAATGACCACGATTTCCTTCTGCGAGTTGCATACGTTGAAAGCCATTTTGGCGCAGTTCACTACAATTCAGGAGTATTCCGGGGTGGAATATGGAGCGTAAACGAAACCATATTCCAGGAGACAATGAATTCGTCCTTGAGTTCGTATCATCTGAAAATTAAAGAATTGCTTGGAATCGATTGGAATCAAGTTTCATGGGGAGAAAACCTCTCTATTCTGGTCTTGCGGCAGCTCTCTATTTTGCTGGAGTTAATGAACCCATTCCATTCGGGATATGGGAGCAAAGTATACATTGGATGAAATGGTATCGGGTTCTAGGCGACAGAAATCATTTTGATTTTATGGCCCGTTCACTCAACCAAAATTCGCCAAAATGCAGAGGGAGGTTGGCTTTAGCCATTGTCCTGCATAGCTCCGGAAGCATCACAGAAGAAGATTACAAGAAGGGAAAGGAATTTGTAGCCCAACTAATCGAATCCTTCGATACGAGCAACGTCCGAATTGCATTGTTGGTCTACAGCTCTAGCGTGGAGACTATTTTTAATTTCACAAACAAATTGTACAACAGCGAGATGGCTACTGCAGCCCGCAACGCTTCTTATTTAAACGGGGGAACTCAAACAGACCTCGCAATATTGTCGGCCGGTAGAATGTTCGGCGATATTCATTTTCGTGTTCCTATTGCCAAAGTTATGGTAGTAATCACCCATGGCAATTCGGATCCTGGCTATAATATGGAAGATTCTGTACAAGAATACGGAGGTATAAATATCTTTGCAATCGGCATCGGAAATAACATAACCAGGGAGGAGTTAGTGCGGATAGCCAGAAACAATACAAGGAATGTAGGCATGATAAAAAGTTTCGATTATTTAGAGGATTATCTGCACGAAATCACAACATTCGTTTGTGAGACACCTACAGACATATATGATCTCGACATGTATGTGTCTTTTTCCGATATTCAGCAATACGAACGTCACCTTTACACATGTGAAGTGCCCGGTCCAAAAGAAGCGACACTATTATTTCGTTCAGACGCCACATCGTTTCTTACTGTTTACTGGTCGGTGACAACAAAAGTGCCCACAGCAATTTTCAATGACGGCATGCTTATTGGTGACTATGCATACATTTATAAGTTTCGTGGAAGTTTATGGACACGTAGAATTTTTGTTAGCGTGGAAAGTGATATGACCGGTCTTTATCGAAGTGATTTGTTTTACAGTCTAGAAAGTTATGCACCCTCAACGGAGTTTCCTCCTGAAACTACCCCACTTACACTAGAAACTACGACCCGTCAACCAGAAACAACTTTGACCCTTTTAACCACTTCAAATCCGCCAGAAATTACTACAACTTCTGCGCTAACAACTTTCACCCCAACGGAAACCATATCCTCAACAACTGTAACGACCACAATCCGACCTCCAAGTTGTCAGCAAAATCCAAAATTCAACAAAACGCTTTACGGAGCGACCCTTCCTTCGTGGCCTGTTGTTGGAGGAACCAAAGTTTATCTTGGTATTCAGGCGTATGCATTTGAGGGTGATATCCTTTCGTACAAGATCCTCACGTTAGGATATCAGTTTCTAGAATTGACTTCCGAGAATGACATCTTGTTCACAGAAACAATTGCTGATGGGGCTTTCGTGGGTCCAAACAACGTTTTGTTATTGCAGGTCCGAGCCTCTGTCGTTGGATGTGAAGAAAGATACGATGATGCTGTAGTAGCGATCGTTTTTCCAAAGGGCATCATAAAATAGAACGAAAGCGTTTGGAAGTAATGAAAAGCTATGCTTACAATATGCTATCAAATAATTATTTAAAGCTTTGTTTTGAAAATGTACCAAATTTGTTTTTAGGTTAAAGAGCGTCCAATCATATTTCTAATAAAAAGCTGAGAACTTATTAAAATATTTTGCTGTAACAGTATAACATACGATTCAGCATATTCGAATTCCATATCTGCCACTTCAAACCAGCACCATCAATTAGCCTTGATCATCAGTAAATTTGGAAAAAAAGATCGGGGACTTGCACAAATAAATCCAGTACTTGTATTATTGGTAGATAGAACAATAACAATTTTGACACAAATATTGTCCGCTAGGGGATTAAGCATTAATGCTGTTTCATTTATCGCCAAAAAATCAAAAAGCATTGAGCCGTAATTAATCTAATTATGTTGTGCGCAGAGGAGCGAGATGGATTTCAATAATCTGGTGACGTTTACGTAATAGTAATAAATAAGTAGAATGCCATTTTTAATGCAACATCTACTCCTGTCTTGGTTCTCCTATTTAAATTTTTCTGCAGAGTTTTGCATCCCAACCCAGTAACAATGGCCATGCAAAAGATAAAACACGAGTTACATACAATAGATAACAGTGCGATTAGCTAAATAGGTTGTTATTTTTCACTTCTATGCTGCGTGCCAGAATGACATTCTATTATTACTCTCGTGCGGTTTCTAATATTCTATACATCTATAGCACCGCTCAATCTGTCTTCTTTTCCTCCACAATCTTTCTTCCTAAAAAATGATATTCAATACCGTTAAAAAAGCAAGCCTCCACGTTATTTGAATCTAAATGGCCACAACGATTAAATTTATCTATTTTTAATCATTTAGATAATCAAAAGATTAACAAATTAATCCCTTATGCATACCTCGCCCACATTGATGGTGCTATTGCAACGAATGCGTTCATGACACCGGGTTGCTTGAAACGAAGCGCGTATGTACCTTATAACCCTAAATGACGTCTTTGAAAACCAAACGTCAAACGTTACCTTACATTTACTTAGCTCCTTTTATTGGACAAGATTTTGACATTTCACCTAAACGCATTCTTTGAACTGTATACATAAAAGATTTAATTTGTCTTTTTTTATCATTATTTTACTGTGACGTATGCGGACAGTTCAAGAAAACCCGTTGTGAGTTTTTTCACCCTCCTAATTTAATATATCCAAGACCTTGTGCTGAGCTCCCCAACGTTCATCAAGTAAGTAGCGCCGGGAGACTTTGAAAACTAGTAATTTACATTTTTAGTTAAACACTTCCTTTCTTTTCTTAATGATCTTCAAAAGCGGTAGTACTAGGTAGTAAAGACTGCTTAAAAAATATGTGAGACAGAACAAATCAAAATTAAATTAAATCTCCCAGGATCATTTGTAAGCTAATTCCTGAGGTGAATCATGTTAACTAATGCATGGTGTCATTGACTATTACATTAAAAACCTATTACCGTATCAGTTGGGACACTTCAGTCTGTTAGTTTCTAGAAAGATTACTGGTTCAAATAATAATGACAGGTATTGAAATACATTAGTCGCATTAGGGCCAAGCTTACAACAAATTTTCCAAACCAAATCCAAAATAAATTGCAAACTGCTAAACTGTAGTAGATGAATGAACAATGTGATGCAGTGATGCCACTAAACTTGGGACATGCCTTATTTTAGAAAAATCTTATGCAAAATTCCCTATTACCATTCATATGATAAATTTTTTGTGGAGACTAACTTACTATCGTTACGCAGATTGGATTGACAAATAAAAACACATCCATCATCCGTTATTTGAGATTTACGTTCTTGTCAGAAAGCATTTATGGTATGACATTTATTGTTGGATCAATGAAAAAGTCCATAAAGCCGAAAAGTTGAATGATTGAAGCTTACTCTGTGAGTGATTACTATAAAGATTAGTTTTGCAGATAAAGAATTTGCTGATATAATAGGAATTAGACCATTCATCGAAGTTACTTATGCTCAAAAGTACAGAACAAGCCAAGCTTTAATCAAAAGTCTAATGTTTGAAGTTGAATTTGGATTGTTTTTCTGGATTATGATTTGACACTTAGCTCGCTACACGCTACTGCGGCTTGACTTTGGCCTAAATGCGGTAAAATTGTTATCATCAAATCAAAAGCTGAAGCGTAAGAGAACCTATATTATGAAACTCAATGAATTTACTTGAATTAAGCACAGACTATCTTAAACCTGGAACTCAGAACTCAGTAAACTCATAAAAATAATTAATTCTTTTCACAAACTTTTCAATTATTACAAATTTGTTTTTCCTGGTAAATATGTTACCTCCTGACTAATCGGTTTATTTGCGCTGATGAATCAAACGGCATTATTTACTCTACTGTTATCCATCAACAACAAACATTGTTTGCCTTTTAATCCCTAATTAAACTGACATTTCCTTTCGTATAAATTTCTCGTGTAACTTCTGCGCACTTTGGTAGAAATATAAGGAATTGACAACACGCATTACATTTCAGTATACATTTGGGTCATTTGCTGACAAGTCATAAACCAAACTGAAATATTTTCACTACCCCCAAAATGGTAAGAGTACTTTTTGCAGTAATTTTAGCGTCCACACTTCATTACGCATTTTCCCAAAGGGATGACACAATACTAGAAAACGCCTTTGGCCAAGAAGTCACCGAAGTTGTGATTCGACGCATCACAACAGAAACAAACATTTTTCCAAATGACCACCTATTCCTTCTCCGAGTTGCATTCATTGAAAGCAATTTCGGCGCAGATCACAACAGCTCAGGAATATTCCGGGGTGGAATATGGAACGTAAACGAAACCATATTCCGGAAGACAATGAACTCGTCCTTGAGTTCGTATCATCTGAAGATTAAAGAATTGCTTGGAATAGAGTGGAATCAAGTTTCATTGGAAGACCTGAGAAAACCTCTTTATTCTGGACTTGCTGCAGCTCTATATTTTACCGATGTTAACGAGCCCATTCCATTCCGGATAGCTGACCAAGCAGAACACTGGAGAAAATGGTATCATGTTATCGGGCACACCAAGGATTTCATCGATGCTTCCAAAAAACTCCAGGACCAATTCAATTGCAGAGGAAGACTGACTTTGGCCATTCTTCTGCATAGCTCGCGCAACATCAATCAAGATGATTATGAGAAAGCAAAAGAATTCGTGGCTCAGTTAACCTCGTTCTTTGTAGCGAATTATACAGATATCACTTTGTTGGTTTACAGCTCAAGCTCGTCAACTGTTTTCACGTTCTATGACAAACTATCCAACAGTGAGATGGCTACTGCAGCCCGCAATGCTCCTTATTTAAACGGAGGAACCCATACTGCCTACGCATTACAAGAGGCCAGTGGATTGATCTATGACTGTAGTTTTCTTCACTCTCCCGGGGCACCAGTGATATTAGTTATCACCCATGATAATTCAGATTCAGATGACTATGATTACGGAGATATATTTATATACGGCCGAACCTTTGCGCTCGGCGTTGGAAATAACATCACCAGAGAGGAGTTAAAATTGATAGCCAGGAACGATACACAAAATGTTGGCACAGTTCAAAACTTTGACGATTTGCAGGATTATCTTCACGAAAGTGCAACACTAATTTGTGAAACACCTGCTGTAAATACCTTGGAACCGGATTCAAGTGGTTTTCATTTCTACATCCAGCAAAACGAGCGCCAACTGTTCACCTACTATGAGAATGAAAGTAATCCTTATTCGACAATAGAATTTGGTACAAACGATTATTATTGGCCACCACGACCACCACCACCATCATCACCATTACTTTCTATTTACTGGTCTGTAACAACAAAAGTGCCGTCGGCAATTTACAACGACGGCATGTTCTTTGGTCCGTTAATATTGATTTACAAATTTCCGGGAAGCTTGTTTGGATCAAATAGGACTTATATTACGATAGAAAGTGACTCAGATACTGGATACGGAATTACTGTAGCTAACGAAATAATAACTTACCCACCCCCAACGGAATCTACTTCACTTGAACCGGAAACTCCGCCGGGTGTGCCAGAAACAACAACAACTCGTCAAACCACTTACATTCCACCAGAAACGACTTTTACTGATTCACCTGAACCTACTACGACTTCTCCATTAACCACTTTGAATCCAACGGAAACTACGTCCCCTGCAACTGAAACCACAACACGACCACCTCCAAGTTGCCAGCGGAGCCCAAAATTCTCGAAAGCGCTTTACAAAGCAGCCCTTCCCGCATGGCCTGTTGCTGGAACCAGGGTGAACGTTGGTATTTATGCGAATGTATCTAACGGCAGCCTTCTTTCGTATAAAATCCTCACGTTGGGTTATAAATTTCTTGAACTGACTCCAGAGAATGATATTCTGTTCACCGCAACAGTCGTGGAGGAAGCTTTTGTGGGACCACACAACGTTTTGTTATTGGAAGTCCGAGCTTTAGTCGTAGGACAAGAAGAGAGATACGATGATGCTGTGGTCGCTATCGTCTTCCCGAAGGGAACTTAGATAATATGACGAAAGAGCTTGAAAATGATAAATGTCGGTGTCAATATAACACCATAAATTCATTCTGTTTTGAAATACGTTTAGGTATTTTAGACTACAATATTTTATTTATGTCAGTAGCATATATTAAATTTAAAAAGAAATACAACAGATTTGAAGAAGAAATGAAATTTCAAAACTAATTCTGGGTTTCTGGTGCAAGAGTTGTATCATGTATTAAAATACCGTGTACCCTGGAATTTTTTATATTTTTCCACAGTAAATAAGATAAGTAATGCGTTGCAACGAATTACTTATCTTATTTACTGTGGAAAATGGGGATTCGTCCAACGCGTTTTTCACGTACCGAATCATTCAATAAAATTTAATTCATGATGATCCACATTCCTCGTTTTTTACCCTTGTCTATCCTTCATAACCACTGAATATGGATAAGGGTTCAGAAGGAAGTTTAGTTGAGTATCAGTAGTGGGCTCAGGCTCATTTGGATCAAAGGAGATGGAAAATCGTTGAAAAATGTTGGTCAAATACAAGAAGATTGTGTCACGTGCCAGAGTTTCTCCGACGCATTGACGGCGACCAATCTATTTTATTTTAAAAAAATAATGTTCCGCAAATAAATGTGAATTTGAAGAAGTCTCTCGACGTAAATTTACCTGGAAAGGAATCAGATTCTCGCTCTTTATATATTTCTTAGTCCTTGTTATGATGGATATAGTGGATATTTATCATAATCCAGGTATCTTTTGGAATCCAGTAGCCATGAAATTCTTTGTCTGCTAATGCTCTATGTTGAACTCCATCAGGGACGATGGACGACATGCGAAGAATTTCGTCGATCAGAGCAAGTGTGTATGGCATACTAGTTACAGTAATGAAAATTGAAATGAGTTCCATGATATTTCTTTTTTGAACACCAAATAAAAATACAACTCTACTTACTTTGGCCGATCGGTGACGGAAACGTTTCTTGAGTTGTTGCTGACAGAAGCGATCTCATCTTGAAATTTTTTCTGGACCTCCGGGTTTTTACACAAATACAACACAGCCCAAGCCAATGTTGTCGAGACTGTGTCGCTACCTAATTATTTTTTTTCAAGAATTAGTAAATTAATTTCCATTAAACACATTAACTTCTTCAGTTTACTTCATTAAGTACTTCGGTTTTTCAAGATTCAAGAATTATATTTAATGTAAAACTCATCCCGGTTTACCTGCAAAGAACACATCAGCAACCGTTGAAACCAACTGCCGTTCTAAAATTTAATAGAAAGTGAACTCATTCCAAACTATGTTGACATCGTTTTATTTTTTAAAAAATTCTTATACCTGCTAAATCCCCGTAGAAAACGGATTTGGGATCGCTGGTTTTCTTAACTTCAGCCAAATAAACATCAATAAAATCCCTAGAAAAAGGTTCCACTAGTGTGAGTTAAACGAGTGCTATTAAGCTGCTATAGCGACGTGGTTGAACAGAGTTAACGGCGAGAGAGCTGTTCTCAGAATACTGTTTTAATGTCTGCAAATTTCCATAGGCTGTCAAAGAAAATAAATCCTTGCACTTGAACCACAAACATTGCGCATAAAGAGCATTACAACGCGTTTAAACGGCAAGAGCCTGAAGAGACCTGTCGAATATAATGTTACACGCCATGTTCCTTAAAAAGCAATTAAACTGTCCGCGGCCGTTAAAGGTTAACGAATTTCAAAAAATAAAATTCCAGTTATGCTCAGCATTTCAAGGGCTTTCAAAAGAGCTATCACAACCCATCTGTTGCATTGAGAAAAAATTTCAACAGCTTCCTGCCGTTGACCGTTAAAAAATTTCCGAACTTTAAAATAACAGCTTTACTCAGTTTCTCTAGCGCTTTCAAATGATCTCTCAAAAACCATATGTGTAATGTAAAAAAATTCAACCTTTGACCCTGTCGTTATTTCTTGACCGATTTTGCTGAAAATTAATAGGTGTCTTCCCCAGTACGCAAGGAACCTTTGTTAAAAATCTGAGGTCAATTTGTGACCTTTTTCGAAAGTTATTATTGGCACAGACAGACACATAGATACACAGACGGACAGGCAACCCAATCTAAATCAATACTCCGCTGATGACGTCGCGTCGGTTACGTAATAAAGTCAAAGGAAAAAGTAGAACCTCAAATTGTTTTCGTCAAATGTCTTTTTATGTTCCTCGACTTCTGCTTCGAAAAAAATCCGGCTGGCATCAAACGCCTTTCTGAATGAATTATAGCCTGAAATTTCAGGGATGATATACCTTAACCAAGGCATGAACATGAGTAAGCTTCCCTCTTTAAATAGATCTTCTAAGACCCTGTCAAGATTTAAGAGTTTTTTGTATTATATCACGCCATTCTGATGTTTTATACATGATTTGGATGAATCATTCATTCGTAGTCGTACTTGTCAATGTTTTCCAATAGTTTTAGTAAATTTAGATCATCATGTGGAAACCGTTTGCCAGCAACCACCATCCATAAAGAATTAATTACCGCTAAGGTCATGTTCTTCTTGATGTCGCATACCGGCTTCCCTTCATTCTCTTTAAATCTAGCAATGACCTCGTTCAATTCTTCCAGGATGAGAGCTTCCATTGCAGACTTTCCAAAGCCAAAGTCACGCAACTGACGTAATAAAAATCTGCGATGAACTTCCCAAAGCTCTCCCTCGGCATTAGCGATCCCTTAACGTAAAGTAATTTAAAATGATGCGTGAACGCAAGAAAAAAAAAGAAAAAAATCAATTTTTGTCACGTACCTAAGTGTTCGCCCTCGTAAATTTCAAAGCCAACGGCATCAAAATGAGGTCGTCCAACGTAGTTTGAATCAAATGAAAGAATTTCTTTGGTCATTTTAAGATCTGAAATCATGACGGCCCTGGAATCATCAAAAAATACATAAAACGATAATTTATTTTTCCATGTTGCAAACAACAAGCGATAGATTTGTATATACATTGGTATATTTGTGTTGATCTAAATTTAAGAGCTTCAAGAAATTTAAGAGCATAGTTCATCTGACAATTTATACTACATAGCATTAATTAATAGCGTAAATTACTTTAATTCTTGTTCACAATGTAGAAATACGTAGAGATATGAAATTTCAGCATATTTGAGAGTTTTTGAAGTTATAGTTTTTCCATCAATTAGCAATATAAAGCACAAACTTACGATGTATTTAATTTATTAATATTTTTCTTCAGCATGTCAATTTACATCCCTATATGGATTTTTAGTCAGATCTGACACTATTCAAAATACAGTCTTTCCAACAATTTTCGCTGTATAGCACAAAATTGTTGAAATTTTGTCGTGTAATTATATAATTTGATTTTGTATTCAGCACGTTCAATTACACCAGTATACGTATTTTTAGCCCAATCTGAGACTTTTCAAAGTATAGTTTTTCCACCAGTTTGTGCTATATAACTCAAATCGGCAGAAAATCAATAGGCTTGCTACCGCTGACCTATACTAGCTGCACACTAAATTTCATGTCGATCCGTCAAACATTAACAAAGTTAGAGTGAGGACAGACAGACGGACGGACAGATATACCTGATCACATAATGTTCTAAACTTCGTTTGCAACATAATAAATAGTGACGCAACTGTGGCATTGAAATATTTAAGTTGGAGACATTACTGCGAAACACCCAATCCAACTTTATAAATTGGCCCATATTCCTCCGTCCATTGATTAAAAACTTTGTGCTGCTGTTTTCCACTGAGTTGCAAC
>JAHZMX010005716.1:0-21517 GCA_027743895.1 Seira musarum
TGGTAATTGGAACTGAAAAAATTCTAAACAAGTCTCACGTACCCCAACTTTGAAATGCCATAAATTAGGTATGAAATGTTTCATGGCACCCGGGCCGGGCCACGTCTCGGTTAGGGCCTGGGCATAACTGACCTGAAACGAAATTTCTGTTTTAGAAGTGCTGACGTTCTAAATCTGTAAAATACGCTTTGCACGACTTGCCTCAGCAGTAACCTCTAACCAAATTTTCGGGTACGTACCCGATGACTTTTTGAGCTTAAAATATACATAGAACAAGAGCTGACGCCCCAAGTAGCGTACAGAATACAAACATCGACAACTTCCGCAACGTAATACTTTCGGATGTTATATAAAGCCTTTCTAAGGACAAATCAAAAAGCGCACGTTTTCTAGCCTGCCTTTCAGCCCAATCGACCCGTTTCAAAATATCAGTTTGGAAACCAGCTTCCTGAGTACGTAAAATTGTTTTGGAAATCCAATAACGATGGACGGTATAAAACTCCCAAAACGTAAAAGTTCCATCGATATCTTCGGGTAGTTCCATGCAACTGTATTTTACATGTATCTGTGTTATTGTTCATTAGTTGCTCCGTAATCCTTACTTCCTCATCTTTGCTAGTCGAGGCCCACATAAATGTGTATTTCGTTTTTAGCTTTTTGGGTAAATACCCAACCACATTCTCTTGCGATTTCCCATGACCCATCTTGACCATGTATTCTCCTTTGTTTCAGGTAAGCAATAGATAAAATTGTCTGAATAGTACTCACTGAAAACATAGTCTTCCCTTAGTGTAATGTAAAATCTACCGTAGGAAGGTAATGGATATTTATGTCCAAGTAGAAATTGATTTGTGTGTCATTTTTACATCTCCCACGTCTATGCTGTGGATTTCCATGGATAAGTTGTGGACTTGAGAAATATACGCTGCAAAAAGCATTTCCATTGAGCATTCGGATATATCAAGAGACCTTGTTTTGAGAAAATGCGTACAGAGTGTCGCATTGCTGTGGGTGTATGGCATAAATACTAAAAACTCCACCTTTACTCCACCTCCGTCTCGAAACAATATTTTATGAAATTCAATCGGATCCGAAAACAAATTTTTTGACCGCTTTATGCTGTTATTGTTGTAGTAGCTTCGTACGACGGAATAACGTAACATGCTTGTTTCTAAGTAGAAAACTATTTTTACTGCAGGAATGTTACGAATCATGGCCTTCGTCGTAGATTTGCTGGTTGATGATTGTTGATTCATGGGAACTGAAAACGTGATTAAATTTCTTGGACTTATGGAGGCATCACAAAGATTGTAGATGACCGTTCTATAGCTGTCTTCACTCCGTGGACCGAGGAGTATATGAATTGGCTGCTGAAATCTCGTGTTCATATTATATTCTAATCGTTTCTTAAATTCAAAGGAATTTGTCAAAATCACTCAAACTACAGGAGATGTGTATTCCAATTCGTCGTTATATGTTTCAAATGAATGCAAAACTAAGAGGTATTTGTCCGTTGCACTAAATACATATTTAGAAAGAAAACTCAACGATTGAGATGAAGTTTGATCCCAGGTTATGTTTGCGTCAGTTTCTGCAGCAACATTAGTAGCTACAGTTAAGAAACACAGACTAATTATCTGAAGAAATGGAGGAATCCTAGTTTTGCCTGACATGTTGAGCCTATAGTCGGGAGCGTTAGCCTTCTAATTGATTTTCAAGTTAAATAAGGTAACACTTTGGAAATTTAAGTTTCTTCAAAAAATATTTCACTGGCAACGTCCGTAAGCTGCTCACTCGGTTGATAAGGCGGCGATAGAGTGAGAGCTTACAGTACTATAATGTCTTAAAGCCTCTCAAACATGTTTGCTTTTTGTTTTGTGTTGTTACTTGTGTTTACAAAATGTCCAGTGGAAGTACTAACATCCGTTACGAATATTTAAGCTGTTTTTGATTGTTTTTGTGGCATGATAGCTTACTAAGTGGTCTAGGAAAGCCACGCTTCGAGTGAAAATCGATATTTATAATATAGTAATTAAGTAGTTATGGTCTATATGTCTTCCTAATCGCCTATCCCGGTATCCCTCTCCTTTTATATAGAAGACTACAGATTTTCAGTTTTTTGTTGATTGCTGGCACAACATTTGGCTTATTCATCTTTCATGTTCTTTTGTAAAGAACCTTGATATTATTTTAATCGTCAATTGTTTACAAATTACATTTTTTAGGAAGATTTATACCTTCAGTTCGATTCCCACTATAAAACCTCATCTTCATCTACAAGCTGGGCATCTAATAACTAGAAAACCAGACAGGAGTAATACAGTCGCGCATATCACTAGTGAAAACATTTAAGCCAGCAAAACGGCACACAAATGCTATGTATTCATTGATAGGTTGCTAGTTTGAATGCTACAATTGCCTGTTGATACATATGAATACGTTACGTTAAAACCCAGAATAGCAATCTAAATGAAATACGTTGTATTCATTAGTATCAGTTGAGCAGAGTGTGTGCTAAACAAAACTTTCACGAACTTTAACTGGGGAGGCTACATCATAAACTTTGTTTTTTTGGTCGAATAATTTACTAATATTTGATCAAATATTTTATGTCCTCTTTTACTTTAGCCAACTAAAAATACTTTGAAAAAGTAGCGAATGTATTATTCACCATTAAGGCTTACTTGTTTTTAATTTACCTTGTAACCGAATAAGTAATAAATTCACGCATAAAAACATGCGTTAGTAATCGAAGTGAGTTTTTCAAATATATATTTGCTTCCGGTTAAGGTGTCCAAAATAAATTTAAGTAATCCTTGATAACCTACAGGAGATCATATTTAATAAAGAATGTGTAATTATGAGCCAAACATGGAAATAGTTATAGATTTCACCCATCAGTTACAGCCCGAATAAAAGCCGCATTAAATCTATTCGCTATAATATTGAGTTTCTTAGAGAAAAAGTCGTCTACCATCATACTTCTGTACGTTGTAACTGCCACAAACGTACGACCGCACTAATTTTGTGGTCTCGGTTAGGATTTATCCTCCCTATTATTATCGTGTTTATTTTGATTTTTGACCCTTAGAATGATGGATGGAAACAGCTATTTTGCAGAAAGAAGTTTGAATTTATTTAACAAATTTGTTTATTATCACTTTTGTAATACAAAACCTTTACTAAATATATTTGCATCATAAAGAATTCATATTCTAACTCTGTTAAAAAAATGATTATCGTTTGGCAAACACGTGAAATAAACTTTTAAGTTCAGTTTGGTCATTGGCAGACTTTCGCCACTGCTGCCCTATTCTAAATGCTATGTCTACTGGTTTAGAAACGTCACTGTAGTCTTTCATCAAAAAAAGCATTTTGGTGCTTACAGTTACCCTGGTCTTGTACTTTTTCTTGCAAGCAACATGCTCTCCAGGTAAACAACAGCTAGAGATCAGAATCACTTTTAGTTGCAGAATGATTTTTATTTTAGGTCATTGGCTTTAAATAACGCATGCCGGTATGGCATTTTATTAACTTTAGATTCATTAAAATTGTTCTCTGGAGTCCAACTGTGTTTGTGTAAAGTAATTCAGAATGTTTGAAGAATTTATCAAACAGACTGTTTGCAAAGGATCTAACGTAATTGCGCCATGTATGTAAAAATCATTTAAAGGCACATTTTCGAGCATGTGCCATCAGTCATCGCCAACAAATTGAACAGCTTTCTTATATTTTTATGCGAGTTGTAGTGAGACTAGAGTTAGGTTCAGTCTTATGCCTTGAACTGCGCTTTAATCAAACACGTTTATAAAGAACCTAAGTCAGATCTATGTGGTAACGACTAAAGTGAAATAGGGAAAATCCCGTTTGACAATTTTCGCTATTTCGTATATGTAGTTCCTTAATTAAGCATAGTGCAATAAGTAACCTGTCTAGAATATCAGTGGGTGTTACTGGTGCGACCAAGTTGCGCTTCGATAGTACCAGACAGCATTAGGCTTACATCATTTCAACCAGGGATTCGCATTTGTTTTAACCAGAGCTTTTCCAGACCAATGCTAAGGAGAAAAAATACTTTATTCTTTGTGCAATTCGTCAGCTTTATCGCTCTGGTACCCGAAAAAAATGCTGGAATTAAATATATAATAATGTTCATGTTGGATAAAGCAAACCAACGCAGTAAGCGAGTGAAACAGTTGACATCAATACGGCTAATTAAGTGAGTGGTTTGAGTCAATAAAACTTTCTGCTTCTAACTACAGGTTTAAGGGGGGTGAATAAAAGCTCTTTCTTTTTATGGGCCCATTATTCACTATTTCGGATTTGGCTATGTCTGGATCGAAGATATTTATTCATTGCTCCTTCAGTTTCAAAAGGTGAAGTCTGTCGTTCATTTGAAAAAAAAAGAATAGCAGACTATGGAGTAAAAAGCCATGAACACAAAACTTCCTGGAATTGAAGACGCAGCCACACGGCTGTAAAGTAATATTTATAAAATTGCATGACAATTAGAGTTAGTAAAATTGTGTCTAAAAAACTGTGTTACTATAAGTAATCATAATCCTCGTAAAAATGTGACTTAACATTAGTGAATATGAAGGGAGAGTTGAGTTTGTCGGTAAATCAACATAAGCCATAACGCGAACTAATTGAAATTAGGACAAAGCTTTTTTTTAAATACGTGATAAACCTGACAAATACGGGTAAGTTTTCAAGATATCTACGATTTTGTATCTCCTATAGTTAAAATTGGACTGAAAAATACTGAAACTTGAAGCAATGACTAAAATCACGCGTGCTGATGTTAAACTTTTAAATCAAGTATGAACCAAGCAAGAGGCGGTGCAATATTTATAGAAAGCAGAAGGCATAAAAAACTTTTGTGAAAACTTCGTACATACGTTTAACATGTTTTGCATTAACAATTTTCAAATATGCCTCAGGCCAAACTCTCGAAAAAAACTCAGCAGGAATCCCGGAGAAAATTATAAAAACGTTCAAGTGCCAGTGCTCCCATCCGCTATGGAGAGGTTGAGTTGACTTTGAAATAGTTCAAGCCTCGTTTCAGTAAAAAAGTTTCGTTTATGAGTTTGCAATTGTAGTACCGGTAAATTTGCAATGTGGGTTCGAAGTCTTAAAACCAGGCTTCACAATCACGTGGATTGGAAAGGAATTTGTCAATCACTGTATGCATTATTGGTAAAGCTTAAATCCGCAGTCATTGTACACATAAAACCTACATGTAAACCAAACCAAATGACACAAACGGTGAGTAACACCAAGATTATTAGTAGCAGTTTAAATCCAAATTACACATTGATTATTGACACCTTTTACAAATCGGCTTATTGCCTTTGCTGCGTCCCATTCAAAGTTCGTAGAGTGTCAGATGGGAAGTACACTTTGGAAACTTGGTTACCGCAAAAGGTTCGACGTTAAACCAATACAGCACTAATAATACTGCTTCAATATAGCGACCTAATGATTTCATTTTTTTCATAGATTTTCACCTACTTCCTGTCCATTTTATATGTCAACATAAATATTTCCTATATTTGGAGTCTGCGGGCCACCCTTTTCAAAGACGCAAAAGAAAAACAGGATCACCCAGCAACATATTTACACTTTATGAGAATATTTGCTTTCAATTCAATGATAATAACTCAGATTTACACGGAGATTTATATTGGGCCCCATATTGTGGACTTACTAAATAAACTCTACAGATATTCCCAAAGCGTGAGCAAACTTCTGCAAAAAAAGAAGAATTTCTTCTTCAGAGACTGGGTAAGGCGTTACATCTAATGAATAATTTAAATTCAGAGAATCTATTAATGTGAGAAGAGTACTTGAAGCCATTTTATTTTTGATGTAGCTGTATAAACCCGCTATCGTGAAATTCATGATGCTATCAATCACAGTTTTGATCGCAATGAATCATTGGTTCTATATGGGCTTCACCTACAACTTTGAGAAAACAGTTATGAGTGGTCAATCAAATTTTTTCTGGTATTACGCAAATTCGAGTGTGTTTCATAACGCAACAACGTCGGATCTAATCGCAGGAAATTATGCACTCAGCATAAGCTACACAGTTTTCAATATGTTTGTTTTTATTAAAGAAATGTATTTCACACTTATGCTATTTCTAAGCATTGTAACCTTGTGGATTGTGAGCTTAGATTATTGCTGGATAGTGGAGACTGAACTTGCAGCATCTCAAGTATCGCAAAAGAACATAAGCTACGCCGGGTTTAACTCCATTAAAATGTACCGAAAAATTAACGCAATTCTCGGGTCATTCAAGAAAGGTCTTGGATTAGGTTTACTTGCTTATATTTTGTGTAACGTTTTATATTACTCCATTGCGTTGGATGAGATACTTCTACCTGCCCATCACGCTAGAATGAAGGTGGTTCATGTTCAGTACTTCTCCATCTTTACAACGGTTCTCTACATGGGAGCGGCGTTTAGCAGTCAGGTATACGTAATTATTTAATACTAATCACAGGATGCCCATAAGTTCAAGTTTCCACGAAGTGTTTGAATGAGTTTAATATAATGTTCTTTCCACTTAGATGGACTATGTACGAAAATTAACAAATCTAAGCACCGTCTCCAGTCAACTCCCTCACAATACTTGCGTTCTGATTCAACATGATTCATGTGCAAAAGCAGCTATTCAAACAACATTATTTCCATTGACGTATTCAACTTGTTCAAAGGTATGCACAAGTAAAAAACTACAGATTTATGCCAATAATTGGAAAAATTTTTATGCTAATAATTTATTGCTGCAGGTGGTTATGCAGATCATGATGATTTTCATAATATGGATAGGAATAAGATAATGATTACATCGGAGACCTTTGTGCTTTTGGCACAAAATGTTAACCCTGCAGAAGCAAGGTGTTAATAATTGCTGAAACGAATGGGTAATATAGGTCAGGATAAAGCGTGACTTTGAAGTTAACAATCAGTCTTTAAATTGTGTAAATCACCAGATATGGATAAGTAAAAGCTTATTTAAATAAATTCATACTTTTCTCTATTCTTCTCATAGGACAAGCCAGTTCTCCGTGCACATAAATGTGTCAGGCAGGCTAATAAGTATGACATAGTATGAAATAAAGCTGTTAAGAAGCGATAACGACGTAGCTGAACGGAGTTTACGGCGAGAAAGCTGTTCTCAGAATACTGTTTTAACATCTGCGAAGTTCCATAAGCAGTCAAAGAAAACAGCTATTGTATTAAACCGACGAATTCTTTGCATGAAAGGCCTTGTGTTAAGACTTCCGTAAAGCCTCCTATTTTCATATTTTACATAATGTCATAAACCATTATTGTTTTCCCTTCATGAGAGAATATTCAGATGTATGGATTTATGTGTAAGAGAAGTGAGTGCTACAATATTCTTTTCCTTCGATTCATGTACAGAAATATCTTTGACTTGCTTTTCAGAAGAGGGGACGGCAGCAACTATTCTTGTTCAGTAGCCACATAGGCAAGTTCACTCACACAGACACAGACAAGCTGCATTTTTTACTGTATTGTATTTACGAGAATAATATTGACGCGAATTAAAGTTATTTTTAATATTAATCACAACGCCGGTTTTCTGTATTTGTATTCCGTGTTTGTGTAATGTTTTTTGTATTAAATCAATATGTTATTGTGTTACCCACTACCCAGTAGTCAGCAGACCAAATAATTTTTCTATTCTCCCAAATATTCAAAACAATCCGTAACTTTTTTCCTGAAATTTCAATTAATCCGTTCATTCATATACGCGATAAGTGATAAACAAAAAAGAAAACACACGAAAAGTAAAACCCAATTCGGACTGGTCGGAACCCAAACTGTGCTTGCAGTGTGCTCCAAAAATAAGTTCATTTGACTACTACGCCAAACCTACGCAAGTGTAAAGCAAAAAGTTAAATCCGCGTTTTGTATGGAAGCATGTCATTTTTTCATTCGTCTGCATACAATGTCATTTATAAGTATGAAGGATGTAACAGAAAACGTTTTGGTTGCAAAAAGAAAATTGCGGTCAACTGTAGGACCACTTGCGCAACTCGGATGTTGTGCAAATAAGTACTATTGAGAGTTGCGCGATGTAATTTTGCACATATCCAAGGCGGCGTAGGACTGTCCACTGCACTATAAGTGAAGTATTTACTGAAGACTTATTTTTCTACGAGTAAATGTATTAATGACAGGTTTTTTATTGTACAAAATAATGTTCTTCGCAATAAATTAGTTTTATTTATGCATGCTTTAATTAAGCAGGCCCACAGTTTTTCATGGGAATCGGATTATTCGCACCGAAGTGCAACCTAAAACCTAAACTTCTCAGTTGCGAGAGGTTCATTTTTTAGTCAAGATTTATATTCATGTGCCACAACGATAGCAAAACGTCCACGTGACAATAGCAAAATGAGAATGTTATAAGGTGGAATATTGCTTAACATGTCCTACTTTTTCCTATCGGTCAAAATTACCCATAAAAAATTTATTGGTTTCGTAAGACTGTTTGGCTGACTACATTAGAAACCTTCGTTTTCTCGTAGTAAGCAAAACATTGGAATTTTGTTTTAAAATATTTCCATACTCAATACGTCAACCTTATATATAACCATTGAAACCTGATTTTAAATCAATTTTTGAATAAAACTTTCAATCCACTTTACAAATATTTTATTCCCAACATTTAATATTATAGTCTTCCTAAAAAGTTGAAAAACCTCTATGAGTAATAAATAAATTATGCAAATGGAAAATGCTTACAAAAAATCTATAAATGTACATGATTTTCCATGTTAGGGTTTAATGGCTCAATATAAGGTTAGCTGATGGACTATGGAAATATTTTAAAACTAAATTCTAATTTGATAGATGTTTCGGAAAGAACTTTGATTTTTTGCTTGTTACGAGAAAAAATGTCTTTAATATAGTCCACCAAACAGTCTTACGAAACCAATAAATTTTGTTGAAAATAATTTTGACCGATTGGAAAAAGTCGGACATGTAAGGCAATTTTCCACCTTATATCATTCTCATTTTGCTATTGTCACATGAACATTTTGCTATTGTCCTGCCACATGAATATAATTCTTGACTACAAAATGAGCCTCACGCAACTGGAAAGTTTAGGTTTTAGACTGCACTCCTACTCTTTTTTCTATATACCTTGGCCGTTGCCATCCAGGTGGGATTCTGATTTCAGAACCCAAATTGTGAGACCTCTTTGGCAACGCATTCCTTTTACATTTTCTATTGTTGGGTTAGCATTATCAGGCATTGCGTGTTTAGCAACTGGGCCTTGGTATTATTGCATTAGACCAAGAAGTGATTTTAGTATTGATAATGCTCTTCTTAACGTAATTGTGGGAGTGGGAATACTTTCGACCAGTTTTGTGTTTGGGCTAGTGCATTTTCAAGTAGTTCCACTGATGACATCCTTCAACGAGATTTTGAAGCTTGAAGATGAAACAAACTGTAAGTACAAAATATGAATCTATTTTTTACCTATATCGTAGTTTATGACCTTCTTTTTTAGCCTAAATTAAGGAAATGATATTTTTAATTGACTTGATGCTGTTGCTTGAATTAAAATAAGCTCGACTTGACAAAGATTTGATTCAAAGTTTTTCTGGCACAATATTCTTTTGAAGACTCATTTTGGAGTTTTTCAACGAGACAATCGCAAAATCGAACCATCTATGAGTATGACACACAAATAAGCGAAATTTTCTTAAACGCCTACAACGCCGAGTACAGGGAATCAAACGAATGTCTATGTTATGAGGATTATGAAAAGAGTAGACAAAAACGGCGCGGCAGCAAAAAAAAAACTTGGACCATTAGTAAGTCTCCCTCATTCTACGGTCTTTTCAATATTCAGAAGCCCTATTGCTACTACTTCCAAATATCCAGGGCAGCGTATTTTCTCGGATTTGAAATAGTTTGGTTGTGCAGAGTTCGCCTGACCTAGAGTTGACTCCCAAGGAAACGCCAAAAAGCTTGGAACTATACAGTTTATTTGCCTAGGTTTTTTAAGGACCGACCATTTATTCAAACATTTCCTGTTTAGCACAAATTCAATCGTGTAAAATAGTAAGGAGCTACGTTCTTTGAAATAGAGAAACTTGAATGAGACCAAGGAACGGTCTTAATGAGTTGAAGAGTATCACAGACAAATCTTCAAAAAATGATGGTGCAATAAAATTTTTAATGTTGAAAATGGCATGTGAATTATTTTCCAATGCGAAGTTTTTTACATAAAAAATTCTACACATGGGAACTATTGTGCCTTCCAAAAATTGTACGTTATGAGGGAACAAAAAGTAGCCCTTCATAAACTGTCTGACCCGAAATGCCATATCTCGTGGGTTATATTATTCTCAAAATAAGCTCGGAATTAAGGTTTGTCGTATGAGCAATACAAATGCAAATAATTTCAATTAATTATGTTGTTATATTTTAGCACACCGCAAGAAGAAGCCTGTCAAAAAATCGGAGCCTACAAAAAAGGGAATGTTTGTAACATTTCTTGTGCTGATGTTAGCACCAAGTCCATTCTTATTTTCATCGCTTGTCGTAATGGGGGACTATGATATTTCGTATTTCCTGCAGGATGAATTTCTCCCAAACCGATACTACCGCAACTGCAGCCATGTTCTACTGAGCTTAGTTGTTCGATTGGTATTTATTTTCTGGGTAGCCGTTGAATTCTTTCGGACCTTTGCGTACTACATGTGTCTTGCTTTTATTTCGTTACATCGCTTCAACAAGGTTTGTGATAGCATGCTGGTCTATCCAATGAAAACCGAAATATTTGTTAAATATTACAAGTCACTTTACATTAGTTTCAGAATGATCCAAGATACGTTTGAATGGATAATATTTATACTACTACTTTGTTCATTTTGGTTTATTGTTATTAGTGTTTGTATCTTCGTAAAATGCCGCAACCAATTCCAGACGTCAATGCTTTTCCTGCTGGGTTGCACGATGGCACTCCTGACTGTGTTCAATTTCATATTGATTCCTTCTCTAAGCAGTGTAGCAGAAAGAGGGAAGAGTGTGAAATCTGTAAATACGAGTCGAGCAGAAATAAGATATATGCACCGAAAGATTAGGTTAAACAAAATAAATCATCTTAGCTGTAAAGCGCTCTCTTTCATGCGTTTTAAATATAGAGGATACATGATAATCGATAGAAATTTTAAATCTGAATATTTGGTCGTCTTTTTCAAAAGATGCTTTGACGGAATTTTATCGGTGAATGGATACGTGTAATTTTTCCTCTTCAAGAATGCAAATAAGATATCTGGGGGATACGCCCGTTAGGCTGCGAATAAAATGAACCAGTTTAATAAGTTAAAAAGAAACTCTATGTAAAAACTTACTAAGTAATTTAAGAATTATGTATTATAAAAGTATTCTGAAATAACGTAAAGTAGAAAGTAGCAAAGTAGCTTTACAAATCTAACGCTTTTAGTGTCTATGCTACAGGAATGTGGGAAGCTGGTGTTATTGATTTTTTTTCATCTATTGATTTAGTCAACTTATTGAACCATGCTTAACTGAGGGCAATTTCTGGAACCACTATACAGTTTAGCCATATTTATGATGAAGTAATTTTTTCTCAACGTTTTTATAGCTTAGAGATTACAGGCAAGTAAACCAGCTCAAGATTTAACACAAAACATAATAAAAATATCATCACAAATTAAACTAACTCAACGCCCGTCGTACCTCATAAAAAAGTTTCCGTGGCAAAATGGCCTTGCGATGATACCTGCTGCTTTACTGCTGCATGCAAAGACGAAGTTTTATCGTTACATATTCTTGCATTTTGTATTATTTACCTACAGTAATAGACATCAACTGACGAGGAATAGTAGGACCTCATGAGTCTGAAACTGTCAATTTTTTTCTTTCAGGCAGATAGCCCGTTCCAAAAGAGGTACTCTTGCAAAGTTTCAGAATGCACCTCTCTGGTTTGCTGATTTTATTGCAGAAACATTATTTTCGACAAAAATTCTGACATTGTCTTTATAGGAAATTGCATAAAGAAATTCAGTGCACCACAGGTCCCCACCTGATCAACTTTCTCACCTTACCCATGTATACGAAAACCTAGAAATGTGCCAGCAAAACTTGAAACTTGTTTTATTTCATGAGGTTTCTTTCCAGCTGAAAGTTTTAAAGAAGTAGTATTGAGCTGTACAACAAACTTATCCCTGTAATAAATGCAGATGACTCAGTTTGCTTTCAGTTTTTGAATTTGGCACTTTTCAGATTTAAAAATCGAATAATTGGAAGTCATTGAGAGTAGGATTGCCAGTAAAATTGTCATTGCAAATCTGAATTCATACCGGTTGATAAAACTCTCGTGACGGAAGCTTTACTGGCATATTTCTAGGTTTTCCTATACATGGGTAAGGTGAGAAAGTTGATCGGGTAGGGACCTGTGGTGCACTGAATTTCTACATGCAATTTCCCACCAAGAAAATGGCAGAATTTTTGTCAAAAATGTTTTTGCAATAAAATTAGCAAACCAAACAGGTGTATCCTGAAATTTTGCAAGAGTACCTTTTTTTGCGACGGACTATCTGCCTGAAAGAAAAAAATTGACAGTTTCAGACTCATGAGGTCCTACTATTCCTCGTGAGTATAATTTTGAGTTTAATGTTAATGTCTGATAGTTTACAAGCCCGATAAAAATTAAATCACTGATTCTACAATTCTTATGTTCGGGTGTTTTTCAGAGAAGTCTAGAATGCGAAAACGATATCCAAACGTTTGTAGAAAACCTGTAGCAATTGTTCGACTCGCCAAGAAGCACAAGTACATCTTTTTTGCAACTTCCATTATAAACAAAAACGACGCGACCATAATGCCAAAAACCAATACGCCAAATATAAGCATTATATTTCCATCCATCCCTGGTCTTTTAACAACGTTAGAATAGAGTTTGTCCGAATCAAAATCGGACAAAGACACGAAATTCATCCACCACTCATTGATTCCTGACATTTGCATTCCCCGAATTCTCCGAAACACGAAAGGCGGCACATAGCCTCTTAACTGGTAACCAATATATAGATCACCATAAACTTCTTTTCCCACGAATACATGCTCATGCCCAGAACGCGCAAGTTCAATAGCTTTTTTCCTGCAAATTGGCTCCGGATATACCACTGCTGTTTTGTGGCACTTATTGAGAAACGTATTTAAGCGACTGCGCTCAATATCCCGAAACTTATTTTCGATTAACAATTTCTTGCTTGGGTCATACCTAAATGAGGAAGGAAATTCTGGCCGCATATTATCGATATGCTCTAGTAAGATTTGTGAATAGTTATGAAACAAGCCACTATGATTGTAGAGCGTATTGAGTATTTTCACTTCAGTTTTGTTGAAATATGAGAGACCCTCATACATCTTTTTGAGATAATGTAATTCCGATGACGAACGAATTAGAAGATGGTCCGGAAAACGAGGTGGGTAAGATTTTGGTACAGAATAGCCTACGTAATGGAGCAACCCAAGTTTATTTAACATTCCGGAGTTTATTCGGAAGAAGCTCATTTCCCTAATGTGGAACAGACCTGTTGCTGAAAGGGTTGTTATGTTGTCAGCAATTAACTCGGATGAGTATTCATAAGGATATGGCTTTTTGGCTGAAATCATATTATACACGTTTTTGTTTTTGTAGGCGTTGCTTAGAATTATTGACATTAACAGAGATATTCCGATTAATATTTGATTACTTGGTTTTTCAAAATTTCGATTTCGAAATGGGTCGCCTTGTTCAACAAGAATTTTAAAACACGAGATAAGACTTGAAATAAAGTTTTCAAGTTTTTTGGGACTTTCCTGAGCTCCAATATAAATTGCTAAAGTAATGGCAAATATGAAGATACAACACCACACAATCCATTCATAAGCTGCAAATAACTCTATCCAATGGGTCGCGATCAAACCGCGCTCGCCACAACTCACGAATCGCAAGCGGTGCATTTTGTTGTGGACTATGAAAGACTCGTTGAATGGTTCAAATCCTGAGTACATTTTAAACCCAACCTGAATATAAATCCTGGGATTTTTAAACACATATTTACTTGAATAATTAAAAAATATTTGTTCCCAGATCAGCGACTCAAAATCGACAATATCCTTTGTACGTCCAATTTCTGGTAAAGGACATGACGCCCTATTCCTCAAATCTAGGAAGTAATAAAGTATATTATATTGGATTTTTACATGACATAGGCATAAATTTGCAAAAGGTTATCATACAGATGATATATAGCAATCCCTTACCACGATTAAGAGTTGAAAAGCAAACCAGATGCCTCCGAGTGAAGGCGTGAAATTGTTCTACATACGGTGGATCTTTTGGTCCGATTACCAGTTTGTCTCCTACTTGTCCATAAGCATGTTCGTCTCGAATAGTGAAATAAGTCATAGAATTATTTATGTTCAAAGTTGTCAACACCACTTCGTCTGTAATTGCACCATGAGAGTCGAAAACGTTAAGCACTCGTACAACAACCAATTGACCGATTGAAAGATCCGAGCCAGGATTTGCGTGTGCAATAAGAAATGTGTCTTGCGAGACGTAGTCAAATGTTTGAGAAGTGGGAACTCGGCTCCTAATCCATGATCTTATTAATTTGTGATCCGTATTTTCAAAATCAAGAATGATCACATGAGTTGTTTTGCTGACACCTGAACCAAATAATCCGGATACAAAGAAAGTTCTGGGTTTTGCAGAGGTCAAATGACTTTCACTTGGAAAAATCTCTAAGTCTACTTGGCAGTTCCATGGTTTCCATTCTCCTGAAAAGCCAAATTGCTTAAACACATGACAAAATTTATTGACTGTAGCAGAGATTTTACTCGAAGAAGTAATCGGATTTTCTGGACATTGTCTAATACGCTCCGCAAAGCCACTGCGTATAACGACTGGAGAATAAACGGGATATAAATTTGTGAATGGGTGATTGTACATAACAATTAAGCAATTATTTTTCTCGAAAATAGATATTAGTGCATGTAAATTAATATTTGAACTTGAGAAAGGTATATTTGCCTTACACGTGACGATATAAGTAAAATGTAATACAGTCAATATGTAATACTTGATCTCCATTTTTACTTTTTTCAAAGTTTGTTCTTCGAGGTCTAAGCACGGACCAAGGTCAAGTTTATCCAATTTGTTTCTTTAATTTTGCCAAATAAATAGATCGCGAATTATTCGTGATTAATTAAGGGAAGAAAAAACATAAAATAATCTTTAAGTGAACGAAAACTTTTGAGCCCGTGTATTTGACAGAAGTTTTTAGTATTTGACACACGTTAATAGTCTAATAGGGGTAGAAATGGAATGAAGATTCTCTTTTTTTGACAAAGTAATCGATACTTAAGCAACGTTCTGCGCGTGGATGCCCTCATTAATAATTTCGGTGTTGTGAAATATGAGTCTCTGCTATCATTTGTCGACAAGCAAATGGTGATTACAGAAAAACACAGACACATTAAGTAATTATATTATGTAAAATATCCATTCTGTTGTTGTTTTGACCAAACTAATTAGCATTAAGTGAGTTAAGCGATCAGTTTTGACACAACCAGTATATAAATTCCGGACAAAGTAATATATGTATCAACATTGTTGGTCTAGGCCAATCAAAAAAATACAATTTCATGAATTTTCTTATGAGACGTAAACGATTCCTATGGACTCTTTGAATTCACATGAATTTTTGTATTGTCCAAAAAGGGGAGGAACTTGGCCAAATTACAAACCTATTCTTTAAAAAATCCCTTCTTTTTAAACGTAACTTTATTTTTACTGGGTCCAATGGACAAGGAATGGGAATTACGCGCTGCCGATTTCTCCGAGAATTCGTAATAAATAAATCCGAAAATAACTTTACGTCTCTGCTTTTCTGTAAATCTTCAATGTTTTCCCAATCTTCTATCGCATAACTCTCCGAAACCAAGAGACGAAATTCCATAAATTATGGATTATTTTGATGTAGATTGGTACATCAACTACTTGTCTAACACTAAACCATTTTTGAATGGGAGCAAAGAACCGTTATTATTAATATGTCAGCTTATGGATTCAAAACCTGAATAAAAATCAATCATAATTTCTGCAACAGCATTCTGGCGACTGGCTTTTAATTTTTTAGCTGTTCTCGTTTAAGGTTTGCATTTACTTAAACTCGATAGAAATGTTGGTGCCGGTCGCTGTCGAACCAAATATTCAGTAGTTTTCACGGTATTGCATATCTGATATATTACAATCCTGCTCCGTATGTTAATCCAACTAGAAGGAATGTACCTAAAATTTATTCTCAATTAATAAACACACAGCCATAGGTAAAAGCAAACAAGACAGACTGCCCTCTTCAATATAGTGTCCCAAAAATTAGAATGCCACAGCCAAAGAGGAAGAAGAAAAGCATGTTTTCATCTACTTTATACCGTCGAGCAACCCACGCACAACAAAACAATTATGCTAATTGAACAAGGAGCAGAATGAACTGAAAAACAATATTCACTTTCAAACCTTTCACGTATTGCACCAATATTCTCGTGGCATTTCATTTCCGAAAACATAATTTTCGCAACTCACGTTGCTAATATAATGGAGATTTCATTTACAAATTGTTGTGTCTTTTATAAATTCATCGTTTTGATTTACGCCACTAACCAAATGAATGTGAGTAGGGCGTGGTCAGCTAAAAGGAGTAGTGACATTATCAAAAGTAGAATAATTGGCGAGCTTTTTGAAACTTGTACTGTTCAATTTGCCAGGAGGTTGACATCAAGTGTACCCCACCCCGATTTCGAACTCCACGACAGGCTTTTACGCGAGTGTGAATCATTTAGCTGCTGCATTACTTTGCACACAGATTCAGGAAGAGACTATGTAAACAGAACAGATTTCAATAGCACAGGATGGAGTTTAAGTGGCTACGAAGATATTAGCTACGTTGTGTCAAGACTCTACTTTCAGAAAATATTAAGGCCGCGAATATGCCTAGCCCAATTGCCAACATTCCAAGTAGACCATAAGGCTCAACATTTACTGTACATCCCGGAAAAGATTTGGAATTTTCAACGTCGCTTTCGAAATTCCTTCTGGATTGACGTAGATTACATGATTCTACCGTTTTATGAAAATTTCAAGCTGACAATTCCTGAACAAATGAAACCCGCAGTCCTGCTAGTTACAGAAGGTCTGGGAGTTCACCTGGTATGCACAAGACCTAGAGATAAAATCATCAGGCATTACATTGTTCACGTTGTAAAAAGTGAGAACATGTCCCTTCGCGAAATTGATAACTTGTGGACACACATTCATGTGGACAAACTCACTCTGGAAGGCCATAATCTGAAATACACAATTTCAAAGTTTAGAGCAGGTTGTTCAAACCGCTACTACTGTCATTATGATTATCTAATTGATTATATATCGGCAGCAATAAGAGAGCGGCGGAACTGCACCAAGTACACATGTGAGTCAATACGCCTATTTCAGTGGACCCAATACGAGGAAAAACACCTTCCATTGTTCCTCCCGCATGGCACTGTATTCCAAGGGTACAGATACATCATTGTCGGAGAAACTTCAAAAATGGATGAAAAGGGCTTCAATATCATGATGATGACAAAGCTTCTCTCCCCTTTCAGTCTTGATCTATGGTTATCAACAGTTGCTCTGATTGTCACAATTTCTTCATTTTTACGGAGGGTGGTGAAATACAAAGGCTCAAGCTTTCTTTTATTCAGCATACTTTTCGAGCAAGGTCCCGAGAGAAATTTTGGAAAAGCTTGGTATTTCATAGGTGCTTGGATGCTTATCACAATCTTTCTTCGACAACTATACACTTCATCCTTGTATTCAGACATTTCGACACCTCCACCACCAAAGTATCTCCCATTCACTATTGAGGAACAGTTCGAACTCAAGCCGGAGCACCCTCTGCCGGTTATCATATTCACACAGGAAACCTATTCCACTTATGTAGCCAACTTTGTAAAGAATTGTATCCTTGAGCGGAACGCCTCAACCTACGAGTCGTTCCATGGGAAAAGATTCTGTCCTTTTGGGTGGAATTTTGGCGGTCTTTCAGAGCGTGCGTTCATTTATGATAATTTAGACATTAGTCAGGCAAGTTTCTTGGTAAATATAAGTTACGGACATCTCAGTGTTTCAGCAAAGCCTCAAAAAAGCGCGTTTAGAGGAAATTTTACCGGTAATATATACCTGGGTGATCTTATCGAGTCAAGCGTTGAGATTGTTCCTGGACCAATGGCGATCACTGCTAAAGTAAGCGCACTTCAGAACAGACCTGAGCAACTCATACCGCCTATAATTAGTTTGTTAGGGGAAAGAAACATTTATGAAAATAATGACCCAGAGATAAGTCATTTCAGTGATCCCGAAGGCCTAAGCTTTATTCATAGGCGGAGTTATACTGCGGCGGCAACGCGAAGGGATCTTGTGGCATATATTGAATCCGGCATTTATGGAAAAGAATCTGATTATCTGAGGGGATCCTTTCTCCGCGCTTCCCTTAATAGATGGTCAATAAAGAAAACGGTGAAAAAGGAATCGATATACTGGCAGAAATTTATTAGGAAATTTGTGCATGGAAAGAAGGAGTCCGACGAAGGATGTGGAAGAGGCTATCAACAAGTTCGTCAGCATGTTTTGAGGTCATATAGTCAGGCTGAATGCAAAATGGAGGTTCCTATAACATGGATGGAACTAAGTGTCGTTTGGGTATTGCTTTGCGTAAGTAGCTGCATGGTGTTGGGAACATTTGTTTCCGAGTTATTGCAGCATCCAAATACCCGGAATTGTATATCGTTTGTCCGGTTTAGGATATTACTCCGCAAGTTGACACAACAGTTCCGCGCGAAGTTGAAGTTCACAGGATTAACAACTCATATGAAAATATTTAAAGTTGGGCATTCTAGGCGGGTGCAAGTTAAGAGCATTGATTGAGTTCTGATTACTTCTCTTGTTACCTAAATTGTAAGTTTTACTAGTTTTAGGAATACCATTTTTGTTTAAATTATTGCATAGTATGAGTCAAAGTAATTTTGAGATTTATGCGTTTGCGTGGATAAATTATTACAATTTCAAATATGAAAGGAGTAGCTTCGAGAAATCGTCAGCAACAGAACTACTTGTACGTGAATTTACCGGCATACCTAAATTTACAAAAAAAAAATTGCATTAGTAATGATCTAGTATGTTTGTTCCTTTCTTTCAACTCTACTAGGATTAGTTAAGTATTTCATTGATAGTAAATATGCATCGTGTAAAGTAAACTTAGGTTCTAATTGCGTCATTAATAACGAAAATGATTGACTGGACTAAATAAACATTGCTTGCAGAATTAAGTCGCAACGCGGGCACCAATGATCCACCAATCTAACAACACATCGCACCAACCATCAATCTATACGAAGCCAGCAACGGCTTTGTCGTATTATTAATTTTACGTAGTGTTTTTATTAATGCATACGCCTACTTAAGGTATATGGAGTTACTTCTTACGCGATTAATTGATTTGAATAAAAAATTACAATTAGGAGCCAGACTATCCAATTGGTAAATTTATTAAGAATTTTCAGAGCAAAATAAAATTTAATTAGCCGCCCCTCTGCCACGTGCCGCTAATTTTCGTAAGTAAGCTATTAAATACTAGCATACGCATAGCACGGCATAGCATTAAATACTAACTATAATGCGTAGAAAAATCCTGTATGAAACTAATTAAAATGTTCAATTTAATTGATTTGCCATTAGGCCAATAAATAAGCAAAATACAATAAAACCAGTTCTCATGAGCAACACAGCTCTCCACGCTTAAAAATCACAATACATCCTGTTTTCTTCATACGGGCCTCGGAATAATACTCAGGTAAGTTTATGTATATGAAAGAAAATTTTGTTCGTCGCAAATTTTAAAAGTAACTACACTTAGCAGTAGACAACATCAGCAGTGAATACGGAAAACAACCCAGCATGTAATTTATTAAACTTGCTGACGGGTTACTCTGAAAACTTCTACCCTAGATCAAAATTGTTTTTGTCGATGGACATTTTTATTCAACCTGCTAAACGCTAATCTCTGTTCTTGTGAATACTAAACTATATTTTGGCTCCCACCAGGCATTAAACTTTGACGCACCAAAGACATTAAAAGTTCGGCCTTGCCGGTTCAACATAAATCTCAAACCAAAATTCGATAGAGAAAACGTGAAAAAAATTGAATGAGTTATGCAATAAACTTGTATAAAACCATTTACAGTTCTTGTGACCACATGTTTATAAGCTGCAAAAATTTATACAAACAATTCAGCTTGCAAAATGGAGGCATGTCTTATTAGGGATACTGTCACCATTAAATTACTACCTTTCCAAAGGAATAATCATTGGACGCGCTCATTTCTATCCACATCGATTTTGCATTACATTTGTATTTTAATTGCAATATCTCTATGCATTAAGGGCGTGAACACCCACGAAACATTCAACCGAGCTCTTACGCCATTTAAGAACTGCTTCATTCATATTGTTGTAAATCATTTGGATCCTCACGTAAGTACGAAAAAAAACATTAATTAATTAATGTATGAATTAAAATTAAAGTGTAAGGTATAGAGCATGTAAATTTGAATGTTACAATAGCGAATAAAACGATTTGCTTTTGTGATTGCAAATCATTCTTGTTTTAGGAAAATTCCTCATCCTCAAATGGGTCTTACGAACTTCCACCTTTCCACATTCCGTTCGTGATTAGTAAACATCACTATTTTCTGCGTGAAGACGAAACATTCCCAAAATCTACGGAGTATTGCGTTCATAAGCCGCTGGTACTAAAGAAACCAAACCCAGTATTTTCCAAGGAGCCAAAGATGACATTTTTAAAATGTTCTGTAGTGGTTTATGTTGATTTACCGATATGTCGTGGGCCAACCTTACAATTCTATTCTCCACCAAACTTTTTCTATGTGCTGCGGATCACACAAGAAACAAGAGATCTGATAAACTCCATGGCTACTAATTCATTTGTTGTTCACTTGACAAAGATAAACCACCACAAGAATTCCCTCATGAGACTGTTTGACATTTGGTGGCAAAACGTAGACGAGACTGCGATTGCATACCCAACAAAAATTCAGTTTTACATTTTGGAAACAAAGCAGAATCGACTACAGTTGCACGGAGTTGGAATCATCATGACGTGTCCGGATTGGATTGCGTACAACTACTTTGTTTCTAAACATTGCGCCTTCATAAGGGATGGCAAACTCCTTATATTAAGGCTACTCACATTTAACAACTGTATCAAGGAATTTGACAAACATCTACTTTTTAAAGAAACCCCCTTCTCCAGTAACTCTTTTCCATCTCCAAAAACAATTCTTAGCCTTGGACACGAAAAATGCGAAGAAAGGGCGTTATTGG
>JAHZMX010005717.1:0-15206 GCA_027743895.1 Seira musarum
CGGGCTCGGGCCGGGTCGGGCTCGGGTCGGGTCGGGTTTCGGGCTCAAACGCAACCCTCTACTACTGACTCGCTTGGTCTTTTGCATTTGGTCTGCAAATAAACAATATAATATAACAATAAAGTCTCACGTTTCTTTATCTCTTAAATAGAAGTTTCCCTGTCGATTTTCATTCATTGTTGCTTATTATGAATGCCACAACTGCATATTTAAACGAAGTTTGAAGAGACCTTTCGAAGGGTGTCCAATTTTAAGAGAAATACAACAGTTTAGATTAGAAACTTAATTAAACTGCCTAATTCAGTTTATTAAGGGTTTTCGAATGAGCTATCACTAGCTATAATATGTTAACGTGTGAAACAATATTAAACCTTTGACCCTACTACACTAGTTGATCAACTTCGCCGGAAAGTTGTGTTAAAGGTGTCATTGCTAGGAGGCAAGGGACCTTTGACCAAATTTGAAGTTATCACTATTATTAATCAGTAGTATTTCGATATTTATCGGTTCCACAGACACACAGACAACGAAATCAAAATCAATACTCCGCTGACTCATAGTTTGCTACGTATATGTATAATAAGGAAAAAGGAGTAAAAACCTAAATGATGATGATGATGAAATGAAAAAACGATGAACTGATAGAGCTATGATGAAGAAGTATGTATAGAACTGGTAAAAGTTCTTGTAGAGGATGAAGTGCGGAAGAAGAAACCTTTTATGTTATGTTACTTACATTTATTCATATGCCTCATCATCATCCCTCACTTATTTGCTTGCTCACCATACGAAATATGTACTACTGTGTAAATCCAATAATGTAATGACAATGATGACAACAATATTACACACTATTTTTTAAAGTTTTTGCAGGTTTTGTTGAACGAACAGTCGAGTTGTATTACATTTATACACAGTATTTTGCTTGCAACTGAATGTCCTTCTCAACTGCAAACTGAACATGACGTGAACTGAACTTAATTGAATTGTATGTTTTTTGAGACGGATGTTGATAACATTTGTTGGCATTTAGTTTTTTAGTGTATTTCACAAACATTCTTCATATTTATTATTTTGAGTTCAGTATTGACTTAAAAATGCAAATGGTTAAGCCAGTAAATCGTTTTCGGTGTAAGCCAGTAAAAGTGAAATACGAGTTCATTAATTTTATCACTACCTAAGAAAGATTTTTTTAGGAAATGACCATTATCGATCAAAATCATCTACACAAAATTCTAGTGACAATGACTTGATTGGTACGAGTGTGGAGTGATTCTCGCTGTACATAAGACATATTTGTGTACGGTACGATATACTATCATCATCAAACAGTTGGTAATAAAATATTATTATTAGGGCAATGGCAGCAAGCAGTATTAATTGAGGTGAAGAAGATCACCTAAAACAATTATGACTCCCTGGAATTCTTTTATTGGAGTATTCTTACCTCACTCACCAGTGACATTTAGTGCCCGAAACGATTTGTCGTTTGACATTCGTTTTTGACATTGACATTGATGAAGTTAACCAACGTTCGAAATGGGGGAGGGTAACTTCGTCCAATAATAGCATGTTGTAACGTACAACCGAGAAACTAAAACAATCCATTCCGTCCATAAAAAGCCTTTTTATGAAATGTTATTTAGCTCAAAATAATTATAAACAAAAACATAGTTTGTTATATATCTATCCATATCGAAGCTGTGATAAAAGAATGAGATAATCTAAAAACTGGAAATTATTTTCGATTCAAAATATTACTTAATTCTAACAAGGCTCTTTTGAATAAAAAACAGTGTAATTTAAAAAACGTTTTTTGGGGGCCAGAAACCTATTTCCATTTCGAAGTGTCGATTACTGCGGAACAAAACATGATACAAAACAATATATAAAAGTCTAACATAAACTAAACTGCCCAAGTTGTAACTAATTTTCCAGTAATTTGAAGTGCTTCGTTAAGACATATCTTGATGCTGTGAAAGTAAAATAAGCGTGTTATTTTGAAATGACTTGAAAAATCCTAATATACGGGTGAGTTGATGATAACGATCATGATATACTTATTTATGTGATGGCAATTTTAAAGGACCCTTGTACCGTGAAAGGTATTATTTTGAATGAAAGTTGTTTTGTCATTGGGATTTATGCAGTTTCTGATATGCTTGGACAACGTATGGAACCCATGTTGTCCTCGCAAACTTTACCGAAGCTGGACGGTCAAGATGAGGACGGCGACCATTTCGTGGAGGGACAGTTTGAAATGCTCTGTGCCACGAATTCCTGTCCCGATCTGTCCGTCCTTGAAGAAGAACGCGCGTCAGTTTTAGAAGACAGTGGTAATGGAGGATTCGACACTGTACTCAGAAGGGGAGGCCATCCTGGAACTGGACACTCAGCTAAAAATCACGGGGATCAAGTAGATGGCATATTTATTAAACATAATCAGGGTAACTGTAGCAACTCAAGCACTACTGTACCAAGCAAAATACCACTTGGATTTAGACGAAGGTAAGATGAGCTTGCAAGGCTTCTCGATGCTCTATATGGGTATCAGCGGTAATATTGCCGAATATTACAATGTTATGTTTTTTTAGTACAAGTCTAAATAGTCTTGGCGTTGAACAAGACTTTGGATCCCAAGAGGAAACGGAGACATCATGTATACTTCGAGAGAATATTTCGGATTATGCTCGAGCTATTGCAACAGGTATCACCCCGGGAAGTATAGCGGCTATCTCCGCGCAACTCGATAAGCAACTGAAGCAGCTTGGACACACGGGTATAAAATGCGCTCCAGTAAATGCGACGGATTTTGTTCGATCCAAGCTTCGAGCTTCGGATAGTGGAAGACCAGGCTATCTCCACAAGAGTGTGTCCAGCCCATCAGTTAGTCAACAGTAAGTGGTTCCGTCAATGTCATGTTGATTATGGTTGTGTGGTTTGTTTTTGGATTATAACATTTTTTTGTTTGCCGATAAGAATAATACATAGTGCGAAAGTGATAAGATGGTTTTCAATGAATCTTTTCCGTATGCCTATATTATGTGTACATTTTTTTGCAAGTGATTATGGTATTTGGTGTGTTACCACATATTATTCACTTTCGTTATGTACAATGCACCTAAAAATACCAGTACGCAGATTACGTGTTTTCCTCTTCGGTCTTTTCTCTTACTCTTTCTGCAATTATCACAAATTTAAATTACTTTCAAATTGTGTTGAATTTTTAGAGTGAAGTCACTATTAAACAATTGCTCATTCCCTTCATAGATTTCCTTCTTCTGTATTACCTTCACGAGGCGATCATCACCATCCTAGCCAACGACAAAAGTCTTCAAATTTAACCAATTTTCGCTCTACTTCTCAGTCCGATGCGCATCAACACAGTAGTAAGCGAAGCTTTTTCAGAAGAAAACACAAATTTAAGGGTCATTTAACAAACTCTCACGGCCAATCTGCTGCCGCCCTTCATTCGTTTGATACTGGAACAATGATGATGAATGGTGGAGGAGGCGTTTTTACCGGTCAAACTTCTGGTCCTGGTGGCATTGTAAGAGAAGAGGATAACATGAATGAATCATCGTTTGGCCTCACTGCCCTGTCAGACCCGTCGTTAGGACTACAGGATGAAGATGCGGAATGTTGGGCATTATCGATAAGTTCGGAAGTTATTACTAGTTTGGATGAGAAGGAAGTAAAGCGACAGGAGCACATTTATGAGCTCATTCGAACGGAGAAACATCATTGCTTAACATTAGCTCTGATGCATCACTTATTCATTGGAGACATGAAGAAGCATGGATTTTCTAGACAAGCCCGTCTTCTATTTCCAGACCTGAAGGAATTACTCCAGGTAAAATTGATGTTCTTTGGTCGGCTTCAAAGTATAAAAGAAAAAATAAGAGATAGAATAAAGTCATTATTTTTGCGTTTCAGGTGCATTTTAGCTTTCTGAAAAAACTACGAGAAAGACAGACAAAGTTTCGAAAACTTTGTCAACCTGTGGATACATTGTCAGATATTTTGGCTGAACAGTTTAGCGGCAGTCAATGGCAGCATATGGTGCGTTTATATGGCCTCCTTTGTGCATCGCACAAAAAGTCTTTAGAAATGATCAGAACGCTGATGAAGGATCAGAAATTCGCTAGTCTCTATGCGTCGTGGGACAAGCAACATTTGCTGGCTCGTAAAAATGTTCGAGAGTGTTTGCTGTTGGTTGCGCAACGGATAACCAAGTACCCTTTACTGCTAGAGCCTTTAAAAAAGACAGCCGTCTCACCTCAGGAAAGAGAACAATTAACTAAGGCGCACGAGTCTTCTAAATTACTCATTACAAAGGTCAACGACCGTGTGGCGGAACGAGAAAAATTGCTAGAGATATGTCAAAAAATTGACCCAAAGTCGTACGTCACCATTGGGCAAAAACGAAGAGGAAGGGATGATTTGATTTCTGTCCCAAGTCGAAGGCTACTCTTTGAGGGACAAGCTGTTATAAATTGCAACCGCATTGGCATTGGAAGTTTGACGAATGTTGCTTGCACAGTATTTATTCTAACCGATTGCCTTGTTTTCACTCAAGACTTTGGTGGACGACTACATTTTGTTTGCCCGGTAAAAAAAAAGTAGTTGAATTTTTTTCTATAATTGTCTTGGTTTTGTGGTGGAACTGTATATATATAATAATTTATTTGATTTTTTTAGCCCGGCATCGTTATGCTAAGCAATGTGTTGGTCAGACCTAATGCTGGACAGCCAACTAGCATGTTTTTAGTAATATCGGATAGTGGCAAGCCAGAGATGATTGAAATTCAAGTGGCGCATCCCCAAAACAGAGACAAATGGATGAATATGATTAAGTAAGTCAAAATATTATATTGACACTATTGGTCGAGACAATAAAAACCTATTTTTATTTTTATTACTTAATCATAGGGAAGCTAAAAACAAATATGAAGAGAAAACTGATGCCTTCTCGGACGTTGATGATGAACTTACATCTGATGCAGTTGATCATTCAGAGATACGCACTGCCAAAGCACTTGGTTAGTACTATTACGAATTGATTATTTTTAAGGATAAGTGTTGACAGAAAAAAGCATCAAATCAGAATGAATAAGTTCATTTATTTCTCTTTGTGCCTGTTATTTTGATATCTAGAAGAGCTGCAGGAGAATGACAAGCAAATTCTCGCTCTCTTAAAGTCCAGATCTAAAATAATAGACGTATTACGTGCTGATAAACCTCAAAATTGGGTGACAAACCAGTTGGAAGGTGGTGATGGTGTTCTTTCTGCTATATCTGCTGCATGCAACGTAAGAAATATATGTCTTGTTTAAGATTCAATATCGCAGCATTTATCGCGATTGTCATATACATTTTGATTAATCATTCCAGGAGGTTCGCCAAATGATAAATCATATTGATGCTAATCACGTGAATGTAAACCGAAGTACAAGTTGTGTGGGAGAGATTGGCTCAACCTCGAACAACAACGCTCTCCAAGGGCTCCCTAAGAGAGCTGATACGTTCGGTGGTTTTGATTCTCAACAGAGAAGTCCTTTAGGGGAAATCCCCTCTTCTTTAGTCAATATTAACAGCCGACAGTTATTTGACATGGTAGTTCAACTCGAAGATGTGTGCGGCGAGTTGTTTTCATTATTGGTCCATCAAATGAGCCCAATCGTGTACCAAAATTATTACCAACTTCAGCGTCGAATGGAAGATTTGAGAGAGGCCCAGCAGAGACTGGAAACTGAGAAAGCTATCTGGAACCAAGAGCTCAGCTCTCAGAAGGAAACAATTGACAAAGAAAAGCATGATCTTAGCTCATGGAAAACAAGTTTACAAAAGGAGCAGGATGACATTACTCAACAAAGAGAACAATTGTATAGGTAAGAGTAAAGCATATATTGCGTAATGCGTAATTAGATGGTAAACAAAATCAAGACTTTATTGGAAAATTTCTTAATTGTAGAAAACTGGAAGCTTCACAACGAAATCCATGCACATGTAATTGGAAAGGCCTTGTTCCAACTCCAGATTCAATTTCACCTGGCTCCTCAATGTCAGAAAAGCCGGTACAGAGCAATATTCCAAGACGTCCGGTAGTTCAACCTTCTTCTGGAGGAACTAGTACTTCTCATCTTACCACAGCTAATGCTGCAAAAGCAAAACAACAGCTTCCACTGCATCTTGCCTCTTTCTCGTCGTCCAAAGGGGGAGGAGGAACTCTATCTTCCAGTCTTAGCTCTAATTCTATAGGATCTATGCCAAATACTTCAAGCAACGAACCACCGGTCCCACTTCCAAAGCCACACCCACGTAATTCCGTCCTAAGTTCTTTCAAAAGTAGCATATCTGCATCTAGCTTGCTTCAGTCCGTCACCAATAATGCGAATGCTGGTAGTAGTCAGGCATCGTGGGCACAGCCCAGCGTCAAAAATAGTTCTTCTACCTCACAAGTTCAACAATTGCTGCCATTGCGCCTTAGTGAAGGAACTAGTAATCCTTCGTCCTCATCATCCAAGACGTCTAGCTTGCCAAGGGGTGCTACGGCGAGCCGTTCTGCTTCAAATGTAAACCAAATAGATAGCAACCTTAGCGGTAATGATCTAAGTGCTTCTTCCAGAGTTCAAAGGCACAGCAGTGGAGCCGGGGCCGCATATGGCTATTCTGACCAACCATCGAATGCATCTTATCTCCACGGTCCAGTCTCAAGCAGCTCTAGTAGTGAACGAATGAATGCATATTTTTCTAAACCACAACAGGCTAATCCGTATAACAACCCACACCACCAGTACTTTGCAGCCACTTCGGCCTTGAATCAGACAAATGGAGGGGCAGATTCTTCACCTACCGGTGTGCCTATGCCAATTATTCATCGCCGCTCGGGTAGTAGTCCGGTTCCGATGAGCAGCGTGAGTGGTTCTAATCCGGCTCACCATCATCATCACCCTCGGTTTTTTCAACAACAAGACGACGACTTCGACTCAGGCAAAATTTTGTATTTGTGATTACGTCTAATTATAATAACATGATTTTTCTGTCCACCTAAATTTTTAGTCATATGAATTTGAAGACGAAATATGGTACTAATTAATCAAAACTAATGAAACAACTATTTATTCTTTACGTCACATTAATCTGATTAGGTTTGTATCACAGTTAAAAGTTTTTGTGCGTCGTAACTACTTTAAACTCAACCGATATACGCAATAAGAATTATTTTTAAGGTTAATCACTATTTTCCAATCACGTCTCTACGTCGCATATATTTCATTATTCCAATAAATAATATTTACCTTACCTCACTCCATGCATTCCAATAAATTTTGTACTCTACGTTCTAGTGAGAATATTTATGGTTAGTGTGGTTTGTCTTGTAAAAATGTATTTTAGTTTTTGTGAACATATCTATTTTGGTGTGTTACTAATGAAAATTAAGTTTGAAAGAAAGAAACCGATAAAAAACGAAAAATCTCTAGTTTCTTCCATCACCGCCAAAAATTACTTTGTTTCTGACCAACCAATGCTTCCATAATAAATATTAATATTTTAATATCGTTAAAATGCCACTTAACTTTTAAAATTTGACCAAACGCAAAATTTGTGAATCTGTACATTGTAAAATTTGAGATTTCGTGTAAATTATTGGAACGGAGAAAAACCAAAGCGGGAGATTGTGGTCCATTTATATATAATTTATATGAAAACTACCGAAAATAAGTAACCAACTATTTAAAACAAATCTAGATTTTATTTTACTTTAGAAGTTAGTAAAAATGTAAATTTCGTCATATCTTATACGAATTAACCTACAGATTTTTAGTCTACCTGTAATTCCTCAAATTATATGTAATGACAAAAATATGCGTTGAATTAATTGATGAAACGATATGTATTTCCATTTTAAAACATATTCAGTAAGATATTTAACATGATCGTAAGTTTTAGCTTTTTAGTTCGCATTGTTATTGTACCGCATAACGTGCAAGTATTGACGTATTGATAATATTGACAAACTTTATTTCTGGATTTTATTCAAGTTCTACAATATTCCACATGAGTGTTACATTAACGTTTTCCAAATTCCGACGAATAAATCATATGTAGCACTGAGAATACTACGTTCTTCTTGTCGTTGTTGTAGTTCGTCATTGCAGAAACTTTGAACGGCTATTTTAATTTTTATGAACACTTTATCTTTTTGCTTATACTCCACTCCATTTTCGAAGTACATAACATTCGATAGGGGGCATTTTATTTTGCGTGTTGAGCCGCAGAGTTATTCGTGCCCTTAATGTCTATCCAACTTTTACTTCCTCCAGACTCCTACTGGCTAATGCATGACTTCAAATTTAATTCATTGCACCCTTAGTCGTCTAACTCGTTAATCATTCAGAAATTGAAAATCATTGCCAAACACGTGTATGATGGACATTAATAAAAACTGATAAATTATTAGAAATAATAAAACACAAGAACTCCTTAACATGGATGTTGTTTTATTCTTATGCACATAATCAATTGATTGATTGTTAAAACACACACTTGAGCATTTTTTGTTCTCAATTCAAGTATTCTACTATTGGGGCTATGTGCGACATCTTGCACGCTCTGAGATATTAAGGTTATACGAAAAGACATAAATACTAATATTAAGTAAAAGAGATAGTGTCCATTGGTGTTTTAATGGCTGTTGATTGAAGGAAGTTTTATGTTAGGCACTTGAGACGCTTGAGGAATACACACATGAATTGTACATTCTGAATTTTATCTTCATCAGGTGGATAAAAAAGAGGCTCCTGTTGGGATATTTCGTTAACATTTTCTCAATTTTCAAATGTGAACCTACTTTTTTCATATTTATCGGAAAGAAATATTACGACAGAAAGTTTTGTAGGGCTTCACACGACGACTATTTCTTCTTGAAAGCAGAAGCCATTTGCATACACATATACGAATGCAGTTAACTGTCAACCACAGCAAAAACTTTACCCTAGAAGGAAACCCTATCTCCATCTGAACATTTTCATTTTATGATATTGCTTAATTTTATAAGGCATCCCTTCCCTATTAGACTTCGAATTTGTATGGGTAATTTAATAGGAAAATTCGGAGTTGTGTTGTGAGCAAAGAATCCAATTGACCATTATTCTATTCCTCATATCATATCACATCACATACACATTAGCACAATGAGGAGTGCATTGCAATAATGTGCCCAGACGGGTTATTATGCCTATTAAATTGCGTGCTATTAAAAATGTAGGTAAACTGAAATCAAATGTGGAGTATGCAGTGGAACTACTCATTCCATGATTATTTACGGCTTGTTGGATTGTAGCTATGCAGCTCACAGTAGTGATATGATCATGTTTAGCCGGTCAATCCAGGTAGAAAGCCGACTAGACCAGCAGAGCAAGTACCACGCGACAGAATATCTGAAAATCTGAACTCGTCAAAAAAATGATCATGAATCACGAGTAACAGAGTAACCCTCAAAAACGTGACAGCTAACAAAGCTCATGATCGCCAGTTCGAGTTATGGTTATGGTCGATGGCGTTTATATAGGGATACACTTGTCTTCTCCGCTCATTCCAGTTCTGATTCTTCGATTGACTAGTCAGTCGATTTTTTAAATAATCAGCGATTACATACCTTAATTAAGAAAGCATTTGTGTGTGAGTGCAAAGAACGTTCATTCAAATTTTCACGTCATTACTTACTCCTTTGTTCTGAGAATCCGTTTCAAAATGAACCACAAAGAGTGTGAAAAAATGAAGGTGGTCGTCGTCGGTGCAGGTTTGGTGAGTGCAGTTTTAAACATTTACTTACTCATGGAGTTTTTATGTTAACCAATTGTAATTTTAAAAAATCTATTACGTTCTTTTCTTATAATTATGTAGATATACAAATACGCACGTTATACTTAGGTCAAGCTCTTTTATGTTGTCGTCATTCTGATAACCTGATTTTTTAAAATGTGAAATTAAACAGCAAATCGAAACTCTCACGGTTTTTAAGCTTTACAAGTGAAGACAACGGATGAAATCATAGGCCTATTACTATTGCACATCTTTACAAAGTAATAAATAGAATTTAAATAATTTCCAGCGATTAAAACAAGCTTTTTGCTCAAGGTTGGTCCCCTGATATCCTGACTCCTGACCATATCTTTACCCTCAAAGTCTTAGTTTTTTTTAGAAACAATTAAGTATTGCGAATTTGCGAAGAGTTTGCGAATATTTAGAGAATTAACGTGTTAAATTTCTTTCTATTTCATGCACCTAGACGAAACGTATATTTCATCATATCATTGTTCCAACTTCATTCAAGCACTAAAATGCATCGCAGTGTACTAAGGTTGTATGCAATTTCAAGAGTTGGAAAGTTGGAACGGGAAAATGGCTAGCTCAATGCACTGAGGAGCGATTGGGGCAATATGATACATGACATGCTAAACATAACCTGAGGAAGAGTCGCTTCGCTTTCCCTCCAATACAGATAGCGTGGAGAAGATTGCAAAAGGGAGAAAAACTATTGTACTTTTCAACCAGCGTACTGACACTGAAATACCTTTCTATCCATTCAAATTTTAAACTCATTTTAGTATCCAAAAAATGCGGCGGAAGACTTTAAACTTTCGGTTGAGATGCCAACTGTCGTAAGAATGGGTTTTAATTAGTAATGAAAGCAGAAGGACCACTAGTAAACATGTGCCACGTTTTCCACATTCCTGTGAGCAGAAGAATACTAATTGCTTCGTTGTTACTCGCATCGCAAACAGACATGATGACACAATGGCAATAACCGGATTTGTCATGCGCCTTTTGCCTATCAGATAGGTTTTTATGAACTAAACTGGGGTGAAGCGAAACACACATTTAAACAATTAAGTTTCATATTGCGCACTTGCGTCGGGTTACCCGACGCAAGTGCGCAATACCCGACTCGGGTATGCACTCCGTCAAACGATTCTTCTTTCGGTTAGTCAAATCAATTTCATCGAAAAAAGGCAAAGTATCTCAATTATCAAGATTAAAAATTTCCAAATTTAGTAAGTCAATTCAGATTTTTTAAATGCGTGGAGAAGGAATTTTTACTTATTCTTTCGTTTAAAAAAATTTAACCTAAACTAAATGTGAGATAGCTATGGTGTGAATGATTTTGAATTGATAAATTTCAATCAAGTTCTAGTCAAGTTGCCGACTTGAAAATACCAATAGATATTGACTTGAATTTTCAAATTGGTTTGACATACCTAAGTACACCAATCCTGCACGATCTTGTAAGATGTAAAGCCTGCAAATGAAATTATTGAAATAAGGCTCATTTTATTTCTATAAATGCACATGGAGAATTACATCTTACAATATCAATTTCGAAATACAGATTTTTTAATCGACTTTAAAATTGGGAATACCGAAATATTTGATTGAAATCTTCGTAAGTGCTACAGGATTTAAGGAATTTTAAGAAAAAATATTATCATCATCGTATATGAAATTCGATATTAAAATGCAAATAAAAAACCAATGACAAAAGTGTTGGCGTTTCGTTTTAATTTTCAAACGAGAAATGCTTAATTTTTGAAAAAAATGTAAAATGCGAAGAACAAAACATATATGCTTATATACTACTCCCACAGGAAACATGACTTGGTTCTTAGACAATACCTTATTTTACTTCTGGTCGTGATTATGTCCTCACCTATCGTTCTGTTACAACTCGCTAAATAACCTTTGACAGGTAGATCTTTGGTGGAAAATTAAATATCGTTACGTTAAAATGCCACTTTGGACTAACAAGTCTTTGTCGTCTTGTTTCATACCGATTCTAATCACAGGTTTTACATTTTTTTATGATTCGAGGGGAAGCCAAATATGTGCAAAATTAAACTTTGTATCGAATGAAAGAAATAAAAACATTTATGGTAGACATCGAACGAGAGTTACGAGTCACGTACGCCCCTATCTGTCGGACATTGGTTAAGTCAAAGATAAGCCATAGTAGTGAAGCTATATCACTTCTAAACATTAATCATTCAACATTCTTTCATTCAACTGTTTTGTCACATCATTAATGAAACGCCGCGTCAACATTGCCGATTGCAAAACACCTTTGACCAGGTCATGGTGAGTCTCGCTTCAATCGTAGGATGCAGTCAATTGTAAAATATCTACATGATTTAGGGTTATCATTAATAATTAGGTATGTATAGATATTCCTCTAGGCGGACGCATGACGCATCTCATCTTGTACTCACGTAGTCCTAAAATTACTTTCTTCGTTTCTTCTCACGCTAGTTGTACGACGCACACAGTGGTTTTTGTTTTTTTTCTGCATAAATATATGCAAACGTTCATTTCATGAATCTTTTTTTAAGGAAACTGTTCCAAAAGAACAAAATGGACCTTCAACATTTATTTGGAAACATTATTGCCAGAGCAATATTAAAGTCTGGCTGTATGCCTACCTACCTAATGGTGCAATGCTATACTAATACTTTCATCTACATCTAACAGGTATGCCAATGCACGAGAAGCATGTTCTAGTATGTTCTAGAAGAATGATGTTTTTAACCAGGTATAACGATGTAGCTGAAGATAAAGCTGAAAAAAGCAGTCTGCATAATAGTTTCAGTTTACGTCTCTCATCTCTCAGGGATCATTCATATATTAAGTCACCCAAAGGGGTGGGTGGGACATGTGAAAATCCTCCTATTTAACTAATAAGTGACACCCATTTACGGGGTGGGTGGGTGTCCTCCAAAAACGGGATTTTCGGGTGACGTATAATATGAAAGACCCTTTAAGTTCAATAAGGTATCATAGAAAGTGATTCTTTGCACAACTTCAACCATTGACACTTCAGAACTGATACGTTTTAAAGTTGTTTGTATAGAGACTTTTTCCAATGAGATGCTTGTCTCACAAATTCCGTGGGAAAATCATTTTCAGTGGCTCCCTATTGTTAACGGTTAAATAATTTCAACATTTTGAAGAGCTCAAATTTTTTTAGGTCTTTTAAGTGAGCAGTTTCACAAACATCATTGTGCTCATATGAATTCGTTACAATCTTTGAGGAGGAGTTAGGAGTTGTCGGATTTCACAGAAAAGTTGTAGGCGACGTCCTCAAGTACTAATGAAAACATTAACACTTTGTTTTAAATTTGACGTCAATCGGTAATGCCTGATATCTTTTGGGAATTATTTGGGAATAGGTGGTAGAGGCTGGATGTGCTCATATTTTGCTCTACAGATTTTCTGTGATAAAATATTCATTTTATCGAATTAAGACATAAAAATTACACTATTCGAAAGCTCTTTTACTGTGAATTAGTTAAAAATAGTTATTGAAATGATTTCGCGTTTCGACAGTTTAAAAATTGACAAAAATTAAACAGTTAGGGAGTGATCGAAACCATTAAGGAGAAGGAAAATAAATACACATCATCCCATTTTTCCTACACACACGGACATCCCATTCATATGCAAATATTGGGTCCTCAACTTGCTGGTGAACTGGATACGAGAGAGAATATTGTCAGCTCAATTTGGACAGGCATGAGAATGACGCTCTGATTCAATTGAGTTGCAGGCTTGGAAAAAATCAACTAAAAGGCAAGTTGATTTATAGAGAACTTGTGTACACCGGCAATATAAAATATACATCCGACTAAAATATCTCTGATTTTCTGAGCCTTACTGGAATACTCAACAAGAGGAGACTACAAAATCTTATGGACCAGTGGAATAAACATGGATAAGGATACAGACAACTACACTTGGTTGCCATGTGGGAATTGCTTAACACGAGGAATCTTTCTACGGGCTCCAAGGACTCAGACAAGTAATACTGTGAAACTTAAGTACAATTGGATGTGTGATTCATGTCAAAATCTTAAATTGCAAGCTAATATAGAAAGTAATGTAAGCTCACTCGCGAGTTTAGACAGTACTTTAACTTTAAATGAACTACCATTTCATCATGTTAGCTTCAATGAAGAAGACAAAGAAAACAACCTATCTGAGGATAATGAGTTGATGTATCCATTACAAAAAGGGAAAGTAATTTCACATTTAAATATTAATGGAATAAGGAGTAAATTTGATGAAGTGAAATCTTTCTTAATCAATTCAACAAATATAATTTGCTTTGCCGTATCAGAAACTAGGCTTCAACCAAGAGATTTCAAACAAATGTATGAAGTTGAAAGCTACAGTTTTGTTCGAAAAGACAGAGACAGTAGAGAAGGAGGAGGTTTAGGTATTTACGTAAATCTTAATTTTGATTTTGAGGTTTGCAATATAGATGACCTAGATAACTCAACCGGTTTAGAATTCTTAGTTGTAAAAATACGAAAAGAATTTTTCAAAGACATGTTAATTTGTTTGATTTATCTTCCACCGGATAAAGTGTGTGATGCAGCCTTGCAAGCGTTGGAAAAGCTATTTTATTACCTTCATCTACAGAAACTAGAATATGTCTTGCTTGGCGATTTTAATATCAATCTTATTAAGAGATCAAAACTTCAAAAAGATTTGGACAGCATAGCTAAAAGCTTTAACGCGACTCAGGTAATATGTGTTCCAACGAGAATAAATCATCAAAACTTGAGACATAGCTCGCTAATTGATCATATTTACGTTTCAAATACAAGTAAATTCTCTGCTGCGGGTGTTTTGCCTGTCACTTCATCTGACCATTTAATGACGTATGTAATTTTTAAGAAAATGAAATGCAGGCTTGAACCGAAGGTATTTGAATTTAGATCTTTCAAAAATATTAATCTTGATGAATTCGAAAAGGACATTGGTAAAATAGATTGGAAGTTCTTAGAAAAAGACGTTATTGCCAAACACAAGACTGAAATCTTTGAAAAGGCTATTATGGCGCTTGTAGAGAAACATGCTCCTGTAAAGAAAAAACTTATTAAAGCCGTTAATTCGCCTTGGTTTACTAACAGAGTAGCAAATTTATGTAGAGAACGAAATCGAATTCGAGAAAGTGTAGTCAGTAATCCAACATTGTTAGGTCAATATAAAAAGCTTCGTAATTCAATAAATGATGAAATTCAAATGCAAAAGCGCTTGTATTTTCGTAGAAAATTCGACGAAGTAAAAACAAGTGAGGATATGTGGTTTACAATGAATTTGTTAAATGGTTACCGAAAAAAATCGTCAGGAAAAATCTGCAAACT
>JAHZMX010005718.1:0-22573 GCA_027743895.1 Seira musarum
TCTTTTCAAAGATGTTCACTGTTTGTTTATGTATTTGTGAAAATATATGCATTATCGTCTCTTCTACTCGCTCTTAAATCTTCAGGGACATGACACTAAATACTTAAATAGCACTACAATTCCACGTCTTTTCAGTCCTTATTAAAAGGTTTGAGAGCAATCAACACTAGACAACTAACCATAGTTTATGGAATAAGACGCTTTCTACGTAGGAACTACACATCAATAGTTAGGAGTTGAGTAAAATAAAACTATGTTCCGAGGGCGTCTGAATAAATAATAAACATTCATTACATCAATAATCGGGTTGATTTAACATTATAATTACCTATTTACAGAGATCTACTACACAAAACCAATTTAATTAAACGGGCTTTGCTTTGCGAACTAGTTGTTGTTACTAGTATGTCAATAAATATACAATTGTCACTGTTATTTCATGACATGACACATATTCTTGCTTGTGTTTATTGAATTCGCGTTCGGAATTCGGAATAGAATTTATAGTCCTACATTCTAATTAGTGTACGATTTTTTATGAAATAGGCACTTGGGTACCACTAGATCTCAGTAATTTCTTTTTCAGCTATAATTCCAGAACAGAACCCATATCTTAACTAATTAACATGCATGAAAATCTACCGTTTTAATAAAATAGAACTAAATAGATCGTTGTGAATGAAAGGAAAGATTGCTCGTCTTATTTTTACAAACTGAATCAAAAACAATTCACATTATTACCAAAAAAGTAATCTCGTCTTAATTTTCACAAGGATTAACCATGTTGCCAGTCAATTACATTTAGAAATGCGCTCAATTCTATTTCAAGTTTTAAAACCATTTTACCCGCACTGTGCTTTTCATTCACATTATAAATATCGTAGATGTGGTAGAAGGGGGAGGGGAGATCAGAACAAAAGATTGCCACTTCGAATAACACGTACATGTACAAATCGGAGTTGCACATTAATTTAAAATCACTTGGAATCGACGAATCGTTCAGAATGGAGAATTCGTTGTCATTTTAGGTCAAAAGTTAAAATCCTAGCCCCACTTTGATATTGAGCAAATGAAAATGTTGATCATTGTTATCCACCCTGAGTTGATGAGACGTTACATGAGTCCACGATGCGACGAGGAAGAAGAAACCCAAGAATTGGAGAATTGGATGAGAAATGAGATCGCCGAATCGTAATTAATTTAATTGCCATGTTACCGACTAGAATGGTAAAAACGGTGCGTTCTGGAAACTGCGCGAAACCCGTTTCGTATTGGAAAACAGAGAAATAACTAAGAATTTTATAACTTATTCGAATTCGAGTAACCCTTGCTACCATGATGCATGTAGTGAATAGATTTCATCTAACTTTCCGGGTTAGGCGGAAACACGACACGGAACGAGTGATCCATTAGATGGTCCACAAACCTGTCGATTGGATGAACAATGAAAGGGATGCAACCCAAACCTATGGCAGTGGTGGTCCACTTGCGAACTGGAAGACTCAGTTTTGTACCTCGGGCCAGAAGGAATAGGGACAATGCACAGACCCGGTTGATGGTTAAGCCAGGAATCGCTACAGAGGCGAGTGTCTGCCATGTCAGGGTGTCGAATGCCGCGCGCATTTTCATTCCCGTGTCCTACAAAAATTAATAACACAAGTGTACACAAAATGATGTTTTAATAACTACTCACCTACTGTTACATCGTCATGTAATGTTGTAAGTTATATGTAGGACATTTTATGTCATCATTACCGAACTTTGGACTTTCATCGTTTTGTCCCTCGTGTCGGCAAACACGTAACCAAAGGCGACGGCATAAGAGCAGCGGACCCAGTTCACGTGGATTAACGCTCGGAAAGATTCTCCAACTTCATTCGCATAGCCTGCCCAAGGATCAAATAATGAGCAACCCGAACCGAAATGTCACAATAATTAATATTGCATATAATTAGATTTACCCAGAAGACGGACTGGAGTGTCTCTCCAAATGTCTACTTCCTTCTTTGTTGCGACCACATTCTTGTCTTTATCGCTGCTCATGTTTTAAAAAATCTCCTTAACTGACGTTTGCTTTTAGTCAATAAGTGTTTAGCTTGGCAACTTCTTTTAAAATTAAGCAAATAATTAACTTCACCACATGGAGTACGGAAGAATTATGGTCTCGTTATTTTTTTCCAAGCACATGGTGGCCCGTTCCACATGATCCATGTGGATGATGTGATGTGATCCATGCATACATGTGGTGTTGTGTTGTGTTGATGGTAGGCTCGTGTTTGATATTACAACCCAGTGAGTCAATGTGCCCCAGTGAGACGCGCAAATTGGTTGGGTTTAAATGCTCCCTTTCATTTTCACTCAACGTAATTATTATTTGGATTTGATACATTTATTAGTAAAAATCAAAAATAAACATCTGGTGGAACTAGTCTTGATAAACTAAACAAATCATATCAAGTACTACGATAATTCGATGGAATTTTTGTTGCGCTGGTCGTGAAAGTTTAAAGTCAGAATAAAGTAAAAAGCAATTAATTAGTTAGTGTGGTCGTTAAACAATTTACTGAGAAATGGCGGACGCAACAGTTGCAAGCAGTAGTTCATCAGTTTCAAATGAACCTTGTCCGTCGTCTTCGTCGAAGCCAAAATCCGCGGCTGAGATCAAAGCTGAAAGAATGAAAAAACTGAGGGACTTACACTCTAAACGGGTAAAATAGAGGCGAAACACAATTATTCATAATAAATAATTATAACTGTAAAACTTTTGAAACCGTTATGAAGCATGCCTAGCATAATTTTGTTGGTTAACGGGTAAAAATTTCTGGGACATGCTTGAATTGAATTCGCTTAGGCTAAGGTTGGGTTGGCTTATTATTCTTGCTAGATTTTGTATTCATTCGTATTTGATTTAATTTAATGTGCTTAATTATTTCTATTTTATGTAATCTTTAGAATGAAGCAAAGAAACTCAATTTGCAAGAAGTGCAAGAAGAGGAAAGACGAGCAAACCTTCCATCCAATTTCGAGGCGCGTAAAAGACGTGCAGAATGGATTCTCCAGGACGAAGAACGTCGTTCCAGATGTGAAGCTGAGGGAGCGGACTACGATCGAGTCAAATTGTTGGACGTACAGGCGGATGATCTAGAACGCACAAATCGACTTAAGGCACGCAAGAAGAATCCTGACGCAGGATTTTCAACTTACGAAGCAGCCACAGCGAGACAGTACCAACGTCTCACCACCAACATGAAGGTTGACATGAATCATTATGAGGAGGAGAAGGAAGCCCTTGGTGAAGCGTTCTATGCTGGAAGGGACACCTTGGTTCATGGTCTGCACAAGGACAAGCCCGAGAATATCGATAGGATGGTGCAGGACTTGGAGAAACAGTACTTACTCATTCATTTACCTATTTTTTGCTATAGAATAGAATTGTATTCTGGTTCTAATTATGATTCCGTTGTCTAAAAATAAGTCGTGTGCTGATTTTTTTTTATCGCAAATTGGTACATACATACTTATTTACTTATTTTATTTACGTAAAATACATTTATGTTTCTAAAAATGTATAAAACTTATATAAATGAATGAATTTCTTTTAGTACGTTTCAAATTTTAATATTAGTAGTTTAAAAAATAAGCTAGAATAAATTACAAATACGCTGACGTTAAAATTACAACACATTATTAATTATACAATATTTTATATGAAATAGTAAACAGTACTATTGTTTCAAATTAATTGATCAAAAGAAATAGGAAATTATTTTCATGAACCAATAAACATACATACTCAGCAGGCCATCAATAGCTGTTCAGTTGTTCATCATCACTTATGCGTTTCGTGATAAATGTGCCGCAAAAGAACTTTTGCTTTCGAACGTGGCAACGGCTTCAATCCATATCTCTTCAGTTCTTGCTAAAATAGAACGAAATATAAACAATGTATCACAACAATGATCACCAATCCAGAGAGATCCCTTGAAACGGTAAAAACGATTTAGTTATATTTAGCAATTTTTAATCATATCTCCATTACCTTTAATATTGGCGTATCAATCAAACTGTAGTTGAGCATTGGGGAAGCGCTGTTATTGCTGCATCTGGAGCCTGTATTTCGTGTTTTAGTAATGACTGCTGGCTTCTCTGCTAAACGTGGTTGTTGTGATGCTGACGAACTGGTTGTACAACCAGGTGCGACCGTTAGCTTCGTTTGTGATTGTGAAGTTGCATTTGGGGGGCAGCGAGATGGAAGCGTCACCTTCGGCTTTGGTGCAGCTTTGCTTTTTGGTTTCCTTTGATTCTCCTCCTCACCACCAGCATTTTTTCGTCCTCTTCCTCCTCTCTTTGCTTTTGGGATAAGATTGGTATCAATTTGTGGCTCCAAAGGTTCGTGTTCCAGAGACAAGTTTCTCGGAGACAAACGTTTTCCAATTCTTGTCGGTGGGGTGAGAGTAGCATTAATCGAAATTACATTAGACTTGCCAACGCACAAAACCGGAGAGATATTGTTTGAAACCTCTGGAATGTTCAGGTTCGCGAAGAGCGTGTCATTCCCATCACGATCGAATGGATCATCATCAACTTCAAAGTTTTTCTGTGAAAACGAAAAACGGTTAAGAGCACTTGGCAGATTTGGTGTCGAACCACTTCGGAACATTTTTCGACAGTTTTGATTCTGTTGTGCTTTAGGAGTGGAGAAATTGATGACCTCTTTTAATCGATCAGAATTCGAATGATTTTTTTCGAATTCTGAAGCAACATTTAAGAGGAGACTATCTTCACCATTTGAAAAGTTAAAATTAGTTTCGTTATTGCACTTAATGACATCCACAAAATCAACATTCATCTTATCTTCTTCATTTTGGTTTCTTTTCAATTCAGAATCAAAACCAGAGTCAATATTTAATACCGAATCGATTTCAAGTTTTTGCTTTTTATTTGCCTGAAATATTATTTCTTCATCACTGTAACCACCCCTTTTCTCTTTGATTTCATCCACTAGCGTTCCACTACACTCTGGCTTCCTCTCCTTTTTTAAAATAAAAGCTGCCTGCGTTGCAGAGAATAATTGAGAATTCGAAGGCCTATTGCAGTCAAAATCAGACGAGGAAACACTTCTGGAACGCTTCCTTTCCGCACAACTAGAGTCGTGTTGGGATACATCTGGGGAGGCGATATCATTCAAATCAATTCCATTTGATAAGGATAGAGACGATTCATCTCGAATTTCCTGATTGTCATTCTCCTCCAAATGGAACGAGCTTTGTGTTAAACAATGTATGTCATTGTCATTGCTGTGGATATCTTTTTCTTCTGAATTTGGCCGCCAGTCATTATCAAAATCTTCGAATAGGTCACGGCTTGCAGAGTGATCTTCATTCTTCAACTCTGACGGAGTTTCAGACCTACGTTCAATGTAACCGTCTATCTTATTGGGACTGTGAGGTTGACTTTGACTAGCTACAGTGGAAAGTACTGCTGAGTTATTCTCTTCTACTATTGACGTAAATAACTCTTGCGTTGATCTATTCAAGGCTGAAATAGTGAGAATTAAGGTACAATAACCGACGGTTTTATAGTTCATATCAAGATGCAAGTAATGAAGTATGTACATAATAATAATAATAATAATATGTAGGTATATAAAAGTAAAGATCTACCGTGATCATGAACGGATGTGCTCCCAAAGTCCTGCAAATTCTTTTGATCGGCAGGAATATCAGTCATCGTGGTCGAGTCTGTTGTCTCAATTTCAGTTTGAATTGAAGTTTCAAACTTTCCAATTGAATCAACAATTGTCTCCTTCTCTTCCACATTAATTCCATACGCTTTGCCCAGCTCCTTCAACTCCAACATCAATTTATCATCCTGAGAAAATATCCTTCCGGTGTAGAGATACCAGACGAATGCATGGACGGATTCGTGACTAAAGTCCGTTAGAGGTATCACATCTCTACTTTGTCCACCTTTTGTTTCCGTGATCACATCTTTTAACAACCTTGGACAACGGGCGGTGACAATTAGCTTGTGACACCAAATTCGTTTCTCTTCGCGGCCGTAGAGAGTGAGATCACAATCAACTCGATTGTAGAGCAGCATGGACATGTCTCGAATGACAGGGCACATCTCTCTTACAACTTGGAGGGGAGGGTACGAAGACGACTGGGGCTTCGGCTTCGACGTATTTGATATTGTTTTCTTCGTGGTGACGGTAGCGGTGACTTTTAAGGGCTCCACTTTGTTCATAACGTCAGTACCGTCGCGAATACTTTCCTCGCTTGTCAGATGGATTTCAGGAAGACGTGTGACGTCCACAGACATTTCGAGTTCCGTCATGGGGCGTTCTGATAAATCCAGTACTTTAAAAGACTCATGTGGGCTGTCACTCCCTCCTTCCGCAAGATTCCATAAAGTGCATTCCTGAAATAAAAGAACTGTTTAAGGGACGCTTTTCTCCAAGAGTAAAGAGTAACAGCAACAGAGGATAATAATAAGTTACTCTACTAACATCAGAAGAATGGAGGTGCCCAATGCCCATGAATTTTAAATTAAACCATACCTTGTTCTGGTAGGGGACCAGTCGTTTTGGCACTCCTAGTTGCTCCACAAAACCTTCTTCCCGAATGTAGAACTTTTCGTCTTTGGCGGTTTGAACGTCTTCCAAGATCCGGGATATTTTTTGTGCCACTCTTACTTTCTTGTCCTCTTCACTAACAGTATACAAGGGCAACGTCTGGAGTTGTACTTTCTTTCCACGACGTTTGACAGCAATTGGAGCTAGGGAAGTTGATGTTCGCGGGGTAGGAAATGAAGGAGGTCGTTCAAACACATTTAATTTTTTATTTTTTTCTGAAATTTCAGTTTCATTTTTGAAAATTGAGCAGGGTTTACCACTACTTTCATCCTGTTTCAATTCCAAGAGTTCCACCTCCCGACGATCTGTAGTTTTTTGCTTCCTACTCTCCACCTCTTCATGAAGGGAAATGGACAAAGCCAAAGCTAATTCGATGTCGGGGTCTGCGCCTCCATCGTCTTCTTTTTTCTTTCTTCTGCTTACTCCTGCCCCTCTACCTCCTCTGGGGGGATTCTTTTTCCCTTTAGTATTCGTCGTCTTCTTATTTGTTGCAAAGGCTGGGTGGTTAATGCCAAGCTCTTTCCATTCCTCAATCTGTCGTTCATACAATTCCATCACTTTGATTACGTGTTCTGTTGGAAGGTCTTTGGCACATGATTTGATGTGAGTGGTTCCAACCAATTTGTTGGCAAGCTCCTTGAAGCAAAACGGGCATTTTGTCTTAGGTTGACCATCATCTACTTCAGAACACGCCTTAGCAGCGTCTAAAGAGGTCGGCAATGACAATGGTTCTTCGATAATTTCCCTTTTCTCTTCCTGTTTAACCTTAATCTTGTCAGAAATAGACGTAGTTGAGCATTGGCTGGTATTGGCACTTCCACTGGAAGAGGGTGAACTGGAAACAAACTGTCCATTCCCTCGACGTTGTGACCTTTCCACTTTAGGAAGTTTTGGAATTTTGTTGCTACCACTTGGTTCGTTTCCCTTTCCAAAGTATTCGCTAAATGTTGAGGTGGATGATTGAGAAGGTATCGACTGTGAAATGTCGTTCCTTTTTGACCTTTTTGTCTTGACATTGACTTTAATAAAGTCATCATCATCGTCGCTATCACTCTCTTCACTTTTTTTCTTTGACGCTGTTGGGAACTTTACAAGTTCCGTCTTTTTAAATCGCGATAAACGGCTCATTATGAGAATCAATCAAAGTAAACAAAAGGACGAGAACTCTTTTTTTTCAAAATGGGTTTTTGACTTTACTCCACGTTAACCACTAACATCTAACAGACACTGATTGACTAATAATGTTCTATAAATTATATAATAAGTTGATTGTTGTTCACCAACATCTCACAGCTTCACTATGGAATTGGGCTTAACGTTTGAGATACTTGCTGACCATCTCGCGGATTCTTTCCTCCGAGAGATCAGGCCCAATCGGGTCTCCTCTTTCTATTCTTTCGGTTGCCCTTCGCTCTTCAATAAAATCGTCCTTTGTTCGATATGCCCCAAAACGATTTAACTGAGCATTTGTTTTGAATTCCTCTTTCAGCTGGGTAAAGTACCCCCACTCGCCGACTTCCCTTCCCTCAGCCAATTCTTGGCGGAAGCGTCGAATACTGGGCCAGTAACTGTTGAATATTTTTCAAATACGTCAATTTTAAAACCCAATTGCACCAAACAATCATGTTTTTCATCTTTATCACGTATAAAAATCATGAATCGTTGAAGCTGGAGCTCATATGTAACCAAGATCATGTCGTAGCGAAACAAATTCGTTTCAAATTGTTCTATCCAGAAATAAGGCATCATCACAGAGAAAGTAAATGCGAGAAAACGCAATTGTGTACAAACAAATCATGATCATTCATATCATAATTAAACCAGGTGTGAGCACTATTGGACTTACAGGTAATATAATGTGCCAACGATTATGGAATAAACGACGACTCCTCTCGCAACAAATCTTCGTTGTTTCTCTGCCGGGCTGCCGGGGAAGTTGTCTTGATACCACCCCATCGCGGTTTACATAACGATTCTGTTCCGTCTGAACTCTGAACAGATTTAGTTAGATCTTTCCTAGAAGAAACGAAGTGACAACTTTTCATGTGGCATATATAATGTCTCAAAAATCATATATTGATAAAAATTAATGCATTTAATTTATCAAACAATAATCACACTTTACACTGCTTACCCGTTCACTGTGATTACGTGTATTTTAATTTTAACGGCTGTACTTTAGGAAACTTTTATTTTCTCAGGTCCAAATGAGATTAGAGATAACATGAATGGATATTGACCAGATCAGGTTGAGGTTGAGCAGAGCATGAGCATAAGCTATCTACCTATTATTTATTATAGCAGGCTGTGCAGCTGCAGCTAGTGCAGCATAAGTGTGTATTGTGTTTTATGCATCATAGCAGTAGCGGCACAGACCAGATGCAGATGTGGGGGTTGGGGGACGGTGAGAAAATGAAGAATTTGAACGAATGATGACAAAGAGCAGCTTTTGCTTGTTTCCTCCCAACTCTTTGGCGCAAAGTCAAGACGAAAACAATGGAACATGTTCAACAGATCATAACAAAGCAACTCAGATTTTTTATTTTTAATCCGTGACAATTCAAGTTTGAATTAAAAACGTTTTCTGCTCCTTAATGTTCCGTATTGGAATAATTCGCGCTGGTCAATTGAAACAAGTGTCTCTTTCGGTATTGAGCCGTTTTGAAATTGCAGTTCCTTTAACCAACCGTGAATATCATCATCATAATCGCAATCACAGGATGCCTTCCACCACCAAGTCCGAACCGCGGGACCATGCATGTCTTCCAGCAGTGCTAACAATATCAGTGGACGGAAACATCTCCTCAGGGAAAAGCACTTTAGTTTCCAACCTCCAAAAGCTTTTCCCCAATGACTTCAACTTTCATGTTCAGTTGATTCCCGAACCTTTGGAGAAATGGACAAATTTGAATGGGGAGAATCTGCTTGAGATGTTCTACAAAGATCCTGTCAAGCACAACTTCATGTTCCAAAGTTACGTCCAATTAACAAGACTGATTGAAACGATTAAGAGACCAGAGCCCGAAGTCCCAGACTCAAATGGAGATGCGGACCGAGACGGGAATCTAACTGACACTGTCGACAAACAGAAGACGACAGTTCGGATCATGGAGAGGTCCTTGCAGAACAACAGGTTAGTTAGTGGTGACACCCAGCAAACGTGTATACATTATTTGCAATTGACGAGAAGATTTAGAAATGCTATCAATTATTTTGCAACAGATACTGCTTCGCTGAACTCGCCAGACAGGACGGTCGCCTTCAACCAGCAGAGTTTGCCGTGCTTTCGGAGTGGTACAACTGGATGGGGAAGCACTTTGACCTCAATCTCGATCTTATCATTTATTTGCGAACAAGTCCAGAAACTGTCTTCAACCGAATGAAAAATCGAGGCAGGGCTGAAGAGTCCTCAGTTCCAATGGACTATTTGGAGAAGTTACATGACGCGTATGAGGATTGGCTCGTGAACAAGCCAGTTGCCTCGGAAACCCTTAGTCCTTCGAAGGTCTCCAAAACTCCGAAATGCAAAGATGGCATGGAAAATCAAAAGATTATTGTCATTGACGCGGATCAAGGAAAAGAAGAAGTTGCAGCGGAATGCCAAAGACGAATACGAGCTTTCATCAGCGAAATGGGATTTCTCATGAAAAGTGGCTCACCATCACAAACCGAATCTTCTGAGCCGAATTTGAATTTCAATCAGGAAAATGAAATTCCAAAGAAAATTGCTCGCAGAGAGCTCGAGTTTGTCGAAAATAATGAGAAAACGTTTCTGCCTTAACCAAATACATTTTATTAAAATTAATTTCAATTTCATTTATACTTTTTGAGTAACGCGTACCAAATTTTATTGACTTTAATTTTTACTATAATTCATATATTTCGTATCCGTACAATAATGTAAATAGAACTCTTTAAAACTATTAATATTAATATTGTAACTGATATTTTTACTGTTTGGTTGTGTGATTCGCAATAAATCAAACTTCAATTATTTAATATAATTTATTTTACAAAAGAAGGGTAGCGTTACGTTTTGCCTTGATTACGATTTTGAAAAGGGACAGGTATCCACTTTAAACGTTTCACCTTTAGGCTCGAGCACAGGTTCTTCTGCATCTGGTTTCGGCTTAAGGGTCAGATATTCCGTCTCTCCTCCAGTCACCGATTTCAAATAGACAGACTTTGACCTACACCACCAAATAATTCAATATAGCACCACCTTCGTTCGAATTTCGGGCCATTTTAAATCAGTCGTCGTTTACTTACATGTCATCGTCTTCATACAAAGCAGGACCTGAAACAGGTTTACCTTCGACCTTGACATAGATGGGAACTCTTGGTTGATGATGGCATCGTAACCCATTCTTCGTAAAGAAATTAATTCTATACGTCTTTGACATTGCTGCCGCCGTTATAGATTTGATCACTACTCTCTGTGAATTTTAGAGGTATGAGATTCGTCAATATAACTGGTTTGAAGTTTGAAAATAATGCCAATACCTAGGTAAATACATAATAGTTTCTGGTTGTTGTGTGGTCTTGGCTTACGTATTTGATCCAATAAGAAGGCTGCACGAGATCAACTTGGTCAATCGAGAGTAGTTTCATGTTGACACTCAAATATTTCAGAACATATCTGGGTTCAAATCTTAATTGCTTTCCGTGGCTAAACTTGGATTTGAAAAGGACTGTGAAGTTCAAATAACTCCGATAATAAACAGGGTAAAACTTTCTCCTCTGAGTTATTGAGCCGTTCACTTTCAGGCTCGATGTCTGTAATGTTTATACACATTTATAAATCTATTTAGCTTTTACAATATTTAGAAGGTATTATTAAAGTATTTCATCGTTTTTAATGTGTTACTTCGCATGGCCTTAGAAGCAATTTCCTGTATTTCTCATCAATCTTCTTTGCATTCTCGTCAAAAAAGTAATTGATGAAATCGGAGGGATACACATTCTTTGGGAGAAGTCTCATCCCCAGTCTCCGTTCATACTGCTTCCCAAGCCCACGCTGCAGTTTCTCAGGAAGGCTCAAGAACTTTGGGGGGTACAGCAACACTAAATATAATAAATATGAGAGATATGAAATGGAATCCGTCATGTTGTCATAGCAGAAGAAGTAGAAGTATTAATATTAGGATAAATTAAATTTTACTAACCAGGCTTTTCTGACACGTCAAAATACGGGAACACTGAATGTTCCGTTCCGCCCAAAAGTAAGGTCATATCAACCTTGAGGGCAACCAACTGGGAGAGACGAGCCTTTGTATCCACGCCGAGATAAAATACATTATTTTTATCTAGGATGCCATAGGTTCCACCGTTTGCTATAATTTAAAAAAATGTGAAGAACTGCGTCTCATCAATTCAATAAAAATTTCCAAAAAAGAATTTCTCTTACCATAAGCCAATGCTGAGTTCTTTCCGAACACGCAATGGCTCGTAACGATTTCATTATTTCGAGCACCTGAAATCTTCTTGTGCACGTATAGCAACGACCTGGTCAAATTCGAAGATGGTCCTTTCCAAATTGAAAATAAAATTAAACACACACTCACAACCACTTAAGTTATACTTAAATGAAAGTGCCGATTTGAGTATTTAACACAAAATAGAAGGTGAACAGAATGAAAACCTGCTCCATGGGAATACCAAACACTGCACGAATCCCACAGGACAAAAGACATCTCCATTCCTAGACGACTTCCTTGTATTCTCCCGACAAACTTTGATTGAAGTCTAGTCGTTCTGTGAGTTATGTTGTTGCCCTTGTGAATATGGGGAGAAGTGATTACATGACTCCGTCTCACTTTTGACTTGTTTCCATGAAAAATTGCGAGAGCGTCCAATTCTGGGAAGGAAAGTACCACTCTTAAAGGTCCAAGGATCGCCTCTGGAATACCAGAATTGACTTTTGTAAACGATTCACCGTGATTTCGCGAAATGTAAATTCTAGAAATAAAAAATGACAATTGAAAGGCAATTATTAGGAATATTGTAAAAAGGATTAGGAACAAGCAGGCAAAGTTTTTTGCCATTGGTTAAATTGACTAACACGTGAGGCATGGAATATTCCTTATAGGCAACCACAACATTTCCAAATGGACAATAATTTGTTTTCGAACAGCAGATTTGGACGATCAAGTTGTCGACGGCTTCTTTCAAACCTTTAAATTAAACGATGTCGTGTCAGGTTAGGGGATTCCACAACTACCACAACAATGTCAACCATAGTCGCACTTGTTCATTACCTGTAGAAAGGGAATATTTCAAAGGGTGCCTTGGAGTGTCTGACATCTCAGCCCATCCCATTTCCAAACCAGAAACTCGTATCACTCCCTCCGAGTAAGCGAGAAGCAAGGTGTCAAAAGTGAAAGCCATGTCGAAGACAACAACTACATTCAGGCTGTTCTCTTCGTGGCTATTACGTCGGGATAATTTTCCCAGCGTTTGGGAGGGAAGTATGGACTTTGGAATTGTGAGTGGTGGTGTGTAGGTCTGCGTGAGGCGATGGGGTCCCCATGTCAGATAAACATATTTACTGAAGAAAACACCAAACCAAATTATTCATCTACTTGTCTATTCAATCATTCTTTTTAATGTGATGTTGTTTTGTAAATGAAATTGTATCACGTTATCACGTGCCACGTACTATGCATATGCTCGCATCTCGATTCCTGTGTGCTCCGCTGCGCATTGGTCTTCGATGTACTTGGCTCGGGACCGGCCCCATTTTACCTGTAAAGTTACCAGGCAGTAGTAAATATGTTCATTTATATAAAAATTGTCGACGAGTTTCTTTTATTTAATGTCTAGATTGGTGGCACTGGCACAACTTTGGTTTAAGTTGTAAAGGTCGAGGTCCGATAATTCGAGAAACGATTTGAACTTACCACTGGAAAGTTTTCCTCAAAAACAGTTACATTACCTAAAACGACGTATTAAAGGATGAGTAAGCGACGCTGTTAAAATCCAAATTTCTTTCAAAATCATTTCCAGTTTTGTTATAGTTTACCAGGCCATTCAAGGAAATGTAGGTCAATCTCCTCCCACATTTTGAAGTCCTTTCTACTCGTACTCCTCTCATTCTTCTCCGTCCAATACAAACGGTTCAGAAGGTTGATCTGGTACACTTCCTTCGATTCAAATTCCACTTTAAAGTCGGGATTGAACCTTAATTATATAATATAATTTAATTAAAATATTTGTCATTGTTTAGCAGAAACCCGAAAGTATTTGTGCTGCTATTACCATTCCGGTGTGTTTCCGTTCACCTTAAACGCGGGCCATGTGCACAGGAACAGCAGAAACAAGCAATTTAAGTTGATGGAAGTCATCGCTAGTTTTAAAAGCAAAACCTAATTAACGACTTGATTGGTTAGAGAATTCAAAACTTAAATAAAAATTGCACGACTCAGCTTCAGTTTGATAACCAATCAATGAGCAATGGCACTTTTGACATTGACAAAATAAACATTTAGTCAGTGAGGTCAGCAGTAACAGTGGCAGTGCGAATGACTGCGAATAGGCCTGGATGAGGTAGTTGGAGAACGTTTGAGTATGACTGTGCGAGGCAAGGTGAGACTTTCATCGTGCAACCGCAACCTTTATTATTAAATTGGCTTACGAAGAGTTCATTGACCCTTATTAACCGTATTAAGGTTTTATACATCTATCTTTTGCGTTAAATTAAAAGATAGGATGGGAGGTCACTATAGGTCAGGGATCATATATATTCAATTGTTAGCATTAGCGCTACCAAATTGTACTAGTAGCGAAGCGAATTATCGATTCTCTTTTTGACCTTTCAATCAATCCTTTTTCATACTAACCAATTTTACATATTATTCAACGTGACTTTTGCAAGAGATCTAATGTCCCTTCAACTTACTGAATACATTATAGCATTTTAATTTGGTTGGAATGAATAGAAGTAAAGTAATAAGTTATTAGGCTTATCGCTAGCATCACATAATTTAAGGATGATGGCGTAAGTAGTTTTAATTTCATGAGCATTAATGTAAAAGCTATTAAGAATGGGAAAAGAAAAGGTTTGCTTGGCCTGAATTCCTTAATATCTACTAAATCTGCGTGTAAGGTCGCCCAAAAACAAAATGGCAATTTTACTTTGGAAAGACTCCACTTCAACTAACTAAGCCAATACTTTCACCACACCACCAGACCAGACTAGATTCATGTTTTTGCGTCATCACAAACAAGTGAAACAACTCTCGGTCTCCTGATCGACGATATCCTCTTGTCCGCACGTTTGCAACTTTGCAATGCTTCAGCTTTCTTTGTCCCTGACGCGTTCAAAATTCGATGACAATTTTGTTGTTTTGCTTTTGATAAATTATTTTTCTGATTGACTTATTTAACGGAGGAAATGGAAATAAAAAAAAATTGTGAACATGTTTTAAATAATTTTGACCTGGAATATCGAAGCCGGGGAAAAAAGGTTTTTCACGTTTCTTGTCCAATCTGTATGAAGGGTTTATTCAAGTGTTAGCCTAATATCCGAGTCCAAGAAAATCAGAAGAATGTACAGTTCCAGACTGCCCCGTCTTTTGTATCTTCACGTGAGCCTCTGCTACTTCTTTGGAGGCTGCGCCTTCAAGTTTGACCCGATCCGTTGCAAATTCTTCACGACATCAAGGGGAAAACTACTTTCTGGCTATCGTCTCGTGGAAGTAATGATCTACACTTGCGCTTTTGTACCTGCTCAGATTTACAAGTATCGGAACCCACAATATTTTGAAGAGTTCAGTTTCGTTGTCGTCTTGCTAATTGCTGGGACCATTGGGGATCTCTTCTCCTTTTTCAACTATCTCCGTGCGGAGGAATTTTGCCACGTATTGAATGGACTATTCCGGTTTCTGAAAAACTTTAAAAGTAAGTCAAACTAAAGATCTCACAAGTGATCAGTTGTCACTTTGGTAGGTCTTGCATTTAGGGGCACTCTGAGATCCCATTTCAAATCATCATCACTCATTTATTTTGTTAAAGACGTCATATTTAAGTTACATATTATATGATATTATGGAGTTTTAGTTTTGAGTCAAAAATCTAATTATGCTAAAGTGTAGTTTAAAAAGATTGCACGGCTCGTTTCATGATTGTCTTTTTAAATGATGAACCGACTTTTTCAGAGAAATATGCGTCAACCAGGTACAAGGTGGACAAATCCCGTGAGAATTACATCCTCGACATTTCGGTTTTCCTCTTACTTATTTACTGTGTCGTCCTGGCAATCGCGGTTGCTGGCCACTACATCTTGTTCCCCCATGCCATTTGCTACGTGACCTCTGAGTTGCCCGAAAAACACTTCAATGTGTTCTGGTACATCTTCATTGGAATGTTCTTTATCGGAGGTGAACTTTGCATTTGCTTCATGATTGGATTGATTTGCACTCTTGGCACTTTCTACTACTTCACCGTTGTGCCGATTTTCTCACAAGAACTTCGGTTCAGTGCCAGAGACGACTTCAACTACAGAACGATTGCCTCCCTCCGGGGTAATGTGAAATCCCTCACATCCGTTTTCAGACAAGTCCAAGTTTTCCACATAACCCTAATTGCTGTTGTTGGGGAACTCATCATTCCCATGCAAACGATAGCGACGGGATTAGCACTTTTCTGTAATCTCATTTTAAGTAAGAATGCATCTTCATCAAGCATGTCAAGCACGGTGCTCCTCATTCTTTCCTCCATTTCAGTACTTGCCACCTTTGGGTGGGGATCCTTGATTCGGATGAGTGCCACATTTTTCACCCTTTCAGCAAAAACTTTGAACAGTTGGAATAAACCTTCATTCATGTGGATTTTCAAGAAGGATGCAAAATACTTTGCAAAATTTAGGAAATCCTGTATGCCCTTAAAAGTTGGCTATGGAAGTTGTTACACTTTGCGGCCAATTAGTGTACTCAATTTCCTCAAGAGTATTGTCCGGGGAACCTATCGGATCATTGTTACATTCAAACATTATTGATATTGCATGAAAGCATCGATACGATAAGGTAACGCATTCCGTAAGAAATGCCTCATCTCGTTACTAAAAATGTATAAGAATATTTAAGGCTTCTGTACTATGACTTTGTTTTGCGTGTTTCGGTCAAATAAACTCAAGGAACAAGAACAAGGGCCTCCTTGCGACTGGGAATTATACATAGCCAACGGCAGGAGATCGTTGAATTCTCTAATAAAAGATATAACTTTTGATGGAACATTCAAAGCGTCTCTGCAAACGAAATACATAGCAAGCAACGTCTTTCCTTTTGTGAATATTAGCGTGAAGGCAGCATTCAACTCTTTTTAAGTACAGTTCGTTATCAATGACTTTACCAACGTAATTATAGCTTTCAAACAGGTTTATTTTTGTGAGGCCATGTAACATGTAACAATAGGACTCACAAAATATGTATCAGAATACAGATGCGAGCGACTGTAAACTGAAAAAGTCTACTCACTGTACTTGAGAAACTAAACTTGATTGTGTAAATTTAGAGTAGATACGTGTATAGCGAAATACTTTTTAAATTACCAGGAAATCGGAGTTTACCAAAGCAAATTAGGCCACGAGGAAAAAATTTGTTTTGTTCATATAGGTAGCTAGCTGCTCATGGTCCATGCCGATTTTCCATTTTTGTGTTTTGCTAAAGAGCAAGACCATGAAAATTGAAAATGACATATGATAATTAAAATCTAAAAATGAAAAAAACAAAACGAACAAATTCAGTCGATCTAAAATAAAACGATATCCAATTGATGACTACTAAATATGTATTCACTATTTAGGTATATTACCAAGGCAGATTTATATGCTTGATTGAATTTATCTAGTTAGACGGCGGCCGCCATGATGGCAAAATGAAAACGTGGACTGATAAACTCGTCGACTATTCATTTCATTCCACGACACGACGTATTTAAAGTTGAGCAAGAAAAACATCGTTATCAATCCAGAAGGGTAAATTCAGTGTGCCCCATGTCCGGTTTTGGATTCAACTAGCTTCTAGCCTATTTCTTTTTCAATTTCATAAGATATTTTTGAACATACGTCTAGCTTCAAAAAAAAAAAAAAAAGGAAAAATAAAGGAGGAGGACGCGCGATCGGCAGTCATTTTTCGAGTTTGCCCTTCTTTGCTTTCTCTTATCCTTTCAATATCTATTTAATAAGTAGCATAACTAAAATATGTATCCATAAATGTGTAGTTCTTGTGCTTTGCATTTTTCTATCGACTCAAGATTTTGTTCTTTTTGTAATTGTAAGCATCTGCTGAATACCCGAATATAAGAACGATTTTGATGGAGTGGCTACCTACCTGAATTCCAACTAGAAATCCATATTTCTTAAATTTTTTTAGGATTTAAGAAAAACAAATAGCATTTAGGTATATAATTTTAAAAAACAATGTTGTACTACATATGGACATAGTTAATACTTCATTACTACGAAGCTCAAATCAATCAATCTTCAAGTGAGGCAGTTTATGGTCAAGTTGTCGCTCGTTAGCAAGTCACCATAGCATCATGTTCAGCTCCCGACTTGTGAAATTGGTTTGGCTCCACACAAAGTTATGTTACTGGTGGGGAGGCTGCTCCTTCCTTTTTGACCTAAAAAAGCGTGAATTTTACATGAGCACGAAGGGTCAGATCCACTCTATGTTCCAGCTTATGGAAATTCTAGTTTACACCTGCCTCTTTCTTCCAGGACAGATTTACAAATACCGGAAGCGGAAGCCGGAATATTTTGATGAGTTCAACTTGGTCGTTGTTTTGTGCATCGCAAGTACGATGGGGGATTTCATTCTACTCTTTAATCTCTTCAGAGCTGAAGACTTTTGCATTCTATGCAACGGCTGTCTTCGTTACCTGGAAAATTTTCAGAGTAAGTTTGTCAACCAAATATCATGCTAGCACATATGTATTATTCTGTAGCACACTTTTCTGCTCTATCGCAATGTCCCCCAAAAAATTGTTGAAAGAGAGGTTGCTGTGAGATGTATTTTGGATTCTCTTTTTTGAGCTGCTGCTAGTAATTTAGATTGTTAGTGAATACAAACAAAATACGAGCTTGTACGTCATATTTCTTTTCAGGGTCGTATGTGATAAGAGAGTACGAACCGGATAAGGCAGTTCGAAACTACATCCTTGATGTCATGGTGCTCGTCCTTCACTTGTTCTCAAGCGGAACAGGTCTGATCATCACAGGACACTACCTCCTATTTCCAAGGGCCTTATGCTACGTCACTTCCGACGCTTCTGATCATGCGCTTACTCCCCTCTGGGTTCTAATCAATGGCATATTCTTCATCACGGCGGCAATGTCAGTGACTACTCTCATTGGTTTGATCGCCAGCATTGGCGTCGTCTACTATTTCCACATAGTTTCTATTTTTGCCAAGGAACTGATTTTAAGCACAAAGCGAGAAGAAAGTGGCAAGCATTTGACTAAATCCAATTTGCGGAGGAATGTGAGAAATTTAGTGTTCAATTACCGACAAATTGAAATCATTCACAATTTTATTGTCGTGTTGGGTGAGACGCTTATAGTTCCTTTGCAAACTATGGTCACTCTACTCGCATTATTTTGTAATTTGATGCTGATTCGGAATGGGAAGAACCACAACAGCATTTCCCCAATCGTCTTGATCCTCCTTGGCATGATTTCGTATGCTGCAACGTTTGGCTGGTCATTCTTTCTCAAGATGAGTGGCACTGTCTTTGTCTTCTCAACGAGGACTATCAATAGCTGGAAGAAGGGATGGATCGTGCTCACCTCCCCCAACGATATCAAATATCTCAAAAAGTTTGCAAGATCGTGTAGGCCCTTGAGAGTGGGCTACGGAAACTGCTACACTATTCGACCTGTCAGTGTTCTCAATTATTTGAAGGCTATTGTCAGGGGTACCTACAGAGCCGTCAAATTAACCTCAAGATGAGCTGAGAAATCCTTCTGGCTCTCAACGAAAGCCCAGTAAATGTTTCCATAAGCAAAAATCTCATACAATTTACTTAGGTAATTTACATGCTCTCAGCCATTCCGTTCTACAGGTATCCAATGGAAAAACAAATGAATTGCATTGGTGTTTGCCGTCGTTATCTATGCCCAAACCTCTCGATCTATTAAATGATTTCTGGTAAAACATTAATTCGAATATTTTGATTTACTCTTTTCGACAAATAAGTCAAAGGAGCCACTTTAGTAAGGCAATCCCTCAGTCAAACAGGGTCCAAGCTAATACAAATGTGAAGCAGAAAAGCAATTGCTCATCAATCATTACGAAATACTATGAATGTGTTTGTATCTATATAACGGATTGTCATTTCCAAATGGTAGAGGTAAGCGCAGGACTATGAACATCATTTAAACATATGCTTTTAAATAGAGACAACAAAGTTGAAAAAATATTTTTCGTATTAAAAACCGAAATCCGCTTTTTATTGCTTTTTTGTATCTTCTTTTTTCATATTTTGGAACCATTTCTTAAATCACTCGCTTAATTAAATTCATAATCAAATTTTAATCTTTTTTTTTGTTTATAGACTTACGTCAAAGTGCTGATACAGTTTTCTGAAACTCGTACAATCATTTTTTCATAATTCTCACTAGCAAATTTTAATTTGTTGTTAGCCTTTTAACGTGATGGATGTATGATAATAATTACCTTGCCATAAAATTAGGAGTAGAAGTGGAGACACCACAAAATGCGAACATTTTACACAAAATCTACTACGACTTAATTTCTAAGCACGTCATTTTATTTTTATGCGTCTTAAACCTGAAAAGTATTTTTTTGTTAGCACTATAACTATAGGCACTGTACGTACCTTACAAATAAATACATATTGTTTTTATTCAACCGACACTGGACACTACATATTTACTTGTATGTATTTTATTTTTTGTCTATTTTTCCATGTACACTTGATTCACTTCATCTCACGTAGCTTGACTTCGTCAACCAAGTATAACTTATATATGCATGTGTATATATTATTATTGTGATTATTATGTATTCATTTATTACATGTATTCGCTAAATAAGTAAATAAATCTATAATCCGCACACATTTTAGTCCTGTACAGCGAAAAAATAATATTTGACCTATGAAAACGAAGCGAACAGACTTCACAAATTAAAAAGTGAAAATAAAATTGCGAATTACGCCATTTCAGATTACAGATTCACAGAACGCAAGTTTATCGTTTATTATAGCGCGCACAACTTGTTTTTTTGCGTGTTTATTAAACCCATAAATCCAACTTAATTAAAATTATTTAGGTAAAGTTTATTATGCTTGCGTGGCTGCTGCTTGCATTTGCATGCATGTCGGCGTCAGTGAATGACCTGACCTACCTCTGTGTTTGTGTTGGTTTTTGTTTTTATCAATTTACGACTTAAAATTAAAATTAACCTAATGCAAATTAAAAATTAGTTCGAGTTGGTCTTCACAATAAAATATGTTCGCGCATTTGCGCTTGTTCGCTTGCGATAAAAGCATTCGATTCAAGTGAGAACATTCTTTTTTTTCTTGTTTACTGGCTTTCATTTACCTCTCGCAGTCGTCATTTATTTTGAATGGAAGGAAACTTAGAATTAAACATAAACATAAAATAAAATAAAATGTGCACACTGCGCTCGAAATGATAACTACATGGACCGATGTTGCCTTTCTAGAATCATTTGAAAAATTCCTTTAGTCGCTTAAATAATATTGTTGCAAAAAATAAAATTACTATATTATATATACGTATGCATTAACGTTATCATGATACCCCATTTCAATAATGAAATCAAATCAAATCTACAACAGAATTATACCTACATTAAATTAAAACTGCTTTTTTACTTTGGACTTTGTCATTTTCAACTTTTTTATTACATTTTTTTGTTTTCTTTGTCTTCAGAGAATGTTTTTGGGAATTAAAAATTGCAATTTTTTGGCAAGAATTTCAGTATTTTGGTGACAAAATTCAAGTCAGTGGTCAGTAAGAATACATGGTTCATGATTTTGGACTCTGGATTAAATGGGAGTCTGGTTTGCAGATGTTCTGGGGTATTTGACCAGTAGTAGTTAACAACCAGAACACGTACGTTTTAAAAATAAATTCCTTATCAATTTTGTAATCCAGCTGATTCAACGACTGGTAAACGCATAGATAAGCACAATTCAAGAGGCTTCACAAGAACGCATTTATTTTATACTTGCCCTGGCATGACTTGTTGACATGTGATGACAGTTGTCTGCAATCTGCAATTTGCACATGACATTCATGTGTTTATCCAGCTATTTTACTAAATTTTATCCTGCAATTGCATGTGCTTCGCTGCTGACACTTGTCCACTATTTTCAAAAAATCATGAATGAATGAATCAATCCACTTCTTCTCTTTCATTCTTTAATCTTTCCTTTCAATGATGTTAATCAAGAGCTAACTATTCAAAGAATATTTTTCTTTTTACTTTTTTATCCGAATTGAAATTGCGACTTCGATTTGACATTAGCTTCAGGAATCTTTAGAGGACAATGACAGGGGAGTATTCCTCCAAGTCGAAATTGACATGACTGACATTTGAGCCATTTTTGTTTGTATTTACCCGACCTTCTTGACCTTATTTTAGATGCTTACAATATATATGTATGTAATATGTATTTACAAATTTTGACTTCACTTGTATAAAGCATTCATTTTACATTTATATTTTTATTAGTGCACTTATTGGTTTATGTATTGCATGGTAATTTTATTGTAGCAGTTTTTTTTGAGTCAGGAAAGAATGACTACATTTACCTTTACATGAGTAGCTAGTATTAAATGTTAGTTAGTTGGTAGTTCTGGATAGATTAATGATTAATCCCATTCCTTGATTCCTCTGATGATGCAAAGATTCATTTAAGCAAAAAGTACAAGGTGTGTGTGTATGT
>JAHZMX010005719.1:0-20368 GCA_027743895.1 Seira musarum
CGGTAATCTCAATACTCGCTTAGCTACGCTCAGCTACGTAATAAAGCCTAAACAAGCAATAATAAAATATAATATGTACGTGCGTCTTAACGATTACAATAGTTTAACTGTGATATTGTCAAAGGTATGTATATTCTTAACACATTTTCCTTTCTGTTTTAATGAATTCCAGAACAGTTCAACGTTCTTTACGAGAAGAACTGGACATCTGCGGTGGAGCAGGAGCTTCGTAGATTTGAAGAAATTGTAGCAGCTGCAGCAGAGCGGCATGGTTATGACGGTAACGCAAGTAACTCAGATCTTCATTGGTCCTTCAGTGGAGCCTTACTTTACTCTGTCAGTATTATAACAACAATCGGTAAGTGGCGTGCTTGATGTCACCCGCAGTGGTATATCTTCTCATTATTATTTTTTTATTTACTCGATAAACTCATTCTTACTCTCAAGCCATAAAGATGAGATTTTTTACTCGAAAAAATGCCGCACATTCAATCTTTTGTAACTCTACAAAAGTTTTTAAAAAATTGCAGAAAATTCTCCATTCCAGAAAATCTCGAATCATTCCAATAATCGTTCCAACCTCATCATTGGTGATTCAAGTGTGTAGGACACTTTTCAACATTGAATTTCTTGTCCCGTGTGTATTTTCCTATTATAATCGGAGCAATTCTTTATTATATTTATTTGGTCTATTTCGTTTCAAACTGAAGGACTAATAGATATTCCCCCCATAAAAAAGTCACGCTTTTCAGACATGAATAGCGGAACAATGCACTTCACTGCTTTCTTTTTTTTATATTGGCGTGTACGTATGAAATGAATTTCGCCTCTCCTAGGAATCGGAGGAGGCGAATGAGCGTAGCTTCAGTGAGTATAATGCGATATTACAATTTCCGCGTAAAATCAGGCGGAAGTTTTACTTTTGTTTTCTACAAGAACGTAAAAACAAAAATTTGCAAGTGTGTGCAAAACTATAGAGCAACGTTGGTTGTAATAGTTTCGTGATACTTTTGCAATGCTACCCTCTTTACCTCACGTGTGTCACCATTGTTATTATTATTTCTGAAAGTAAAAATCCTTTCCAATAATATTCTTCTCCATCTCGTAGATTTCGACGTGAGTAAAAAATTCTTAGATTTATTTCAGTTGGAGTACGTCGTTGTAGCAGCTGCTGTTTCGGGTTCCCTTGCCCTCACAATCCAATCTTCTTTGCATACACCACCACACTTCCAACAAATACTTTTTTCGACTATTGCGATTGCCGGCTTTTGATGTTCGCTCTTCAGTCACTCACTCATGTTTGATAACGCAAGCTTTCATCGTCGTCATCGGCGTCGGCATGGTGCTAAAAATCCTTTTATACATTCGCAAAAGTTGCATTGTTCCTCGTTTCCCATTCTTGAGCCAGTGGCCTAGCGAAAGCTTTGGTGCAATGAAGCACATAATAGTCAAAGTAATACATATAAATACAATGGTACACACACACACGCTTAGCCGGCGAGGGAGAAAAGAATTATTCAGTTCACTTCACTTGATTGTATACACACGCATACCTACATTATTCGAAAAAGGCAAGTCAGTCAGTCGGTATTATTGGCAGAATGAAGCAACTGGAGGAAAGTCAGCTAGTGAAAGCTGAAATATTTCCGTTTCATACACCTTTTTTGTACTTTACTTCATGCATCTTTCGCATGATTTGAAATGCTCATTTTTTTTGCAAAAATGCTACAACAGTTAACTCGAATAGGAGGTACACATGTCATGTCGTCATGCCGTCCGAGATATCAATGCACTGTGAAAAAATACGATTTTGTAGAACTCGAGCTTGAACGCACTAATTCTAGGATTTCTTAGATATGAATAAATAAATGGGTCGAATGAAAACACCTGTGACAAAAATGAAATAATATACATAATCAATATTTAAGTATTCCTGTTGAACATCAGAAAGAATAACAGTATAAAAAGATATTCAAATGTAGAAATATGTAATATGGATTGTTTATATAAAATTAACGTGTTTTTGGATTCAAAACATTCATGTACCAGAGAGAACGTCACTCTTTCTTTTTAATCTTACTACTGCTTAAGTTAATTCGCAAGGCTTTACCAAGCTTGGTCTCTAAATGAGAAAGGAATTGTTGAGGAAAGGGAATACCGACTACGGCCGTCAAGTTCTACCAGACAGGCACTTCCTTCAAGAGGAACGCAGTTTTCCCTCACAGTGTGACATAAGTTACACAGTGAAATCGTGTCTTCCAAACATTGTCTTGTCTGATTTGGTTTGTCTGTTTGCTAGCGAAAAAAAAACCTTGTGTGCGTTTGCTTCGAAAGCTTATTTCCATCAAATTATCATAAGATTACGGCATACGCATTTGTTGCAAATGAAATGATAGAATTACTTACATGAGCTAAGACGCCATAAGGATGATATGGAATTTGGTTACTTTTCTAACAAAAATGAATTTAAATTTTTTCTACCCCATGCGCATTCTTATTCATTTTATTATAAACCAATGATTTTAAAAATGTTGAAATAAACTTATCATACCCAAACTTCTGAATGATATATGAGGCATTGCCAGGAATTTTTTTGAAACAAATTAAATATGATTTCGTATTTTATTATGGTTATGTAAATGTTACCGTATTGTATTTGGAAGTGGGAAAGATGAATCTAGGACTGACGAATCTTTTAGCTTATTTGAAATTTCTTGGGACAAAGGAAAGTGAAAACACGACAGGAAAAATCTTCAAGACATGGAAGGGGAGGTAGCATGACAAAAAAGTTAAACAATGGAAAAGAAAATGCATGGAAATTAGAGAGGATGAGAATGATTTATGCTAATAATCATAAATTCAGAGTCTCTTGTCTTCCTTTGGACAAATCTCATCATAAAATATTACACAAGATTTAAGAGGAATTCGGATGTTGCTTTACTCCCTCCTTTGCGCCTTTTTCCTTTTCCTTTGCATCACATACTAAATACATTTATTCACTCTTTAGGGAATCTATTGCAAATGGATTCGAATTTGCAAAGGATGTTACATAATATGCAAAGGACGTCAAAGGATTTTGCATTACATGATGTTATAATAAGCCAAAGTAATTTTCCTGTCCGTGCTTCCATGTACAAATACTGCATTTGAATATGTGATATATATGACTATCATATGTAGAAAGCTGACTGAAGCAAGACAATTCTCACAAGGAAAATAAGAAAAACAAGTCACTTGAAATAATAAGCACAATTAAAAATGGAAAGACATTGGATTCCTTATGGAAAAATTATACTGACTTTTTTGTCTAATAAATATGTCAATGATTTGCAATGGACCATAATTACTTTACGCACATAAAATGTACGCACAATCGTTTCCGCAGTCCTAAAAATGATTTAACTTTCTTGTCTTGTTCTGTTAGTATGAGAACCATGAAATAATAGGTTTAGCCCTACTAAACAATTTTCCCTGTAGAGGTACAGTTTGTAGTAGTCTGACCGAAGCATATAAATTGGTCACAATTCTTTTTAACAAGATGAGATAAAGTTATCAAAATAGTAGATAATAGTACCTGAGTCCGAAAAGAGGCATTTTTGACTCATGAGCCGGTTTGCCACTAACATTTAGCCATAATTGTCATGCTCACGACCCATTGAAACATTGTTGGTAATTAATGGTCAAAAGTGCTCAACTTTATTTTCCTAGCTTTCTCCCAAAAACATTCTTACTTTTCCCCTTTTTGTAAGAAAAGTTTACAAAACGAGAAAACGGTATCTACCTACATCTCAGCGGGAGCTAGTTTGTACAAAATAAGTGCTCTCATTTTCTTCGTGTTTAGCGGAGAAATGCAAGAAGACAAAAGGAAAAAGTTAGCAAGTAAATAAGTAGCTTAAGTAACTGAAGCAAATGATTATGTTATGTTGCGGATGTAGTCAGAAGAAAATGAGCACGTTCCCTGTGCCTAATGCCAACGTTTCTCTACTATTATGTAGTAATAAGATATACTACTCTTTCCAAATGAACTCGCCAAAGAAGGTTCAAAACTAGAGGATGGGGGTAGGGTAGGGGTTCGTACGCCTTTTTCAGAAGTAATAATGATTGAAAGTGGCACGATAAAAGAAATGCAATCAAAGTTAGTGGTGTTTTTTGTTATTAAAAGCTGCAAGTTTTGAGTGGGAATAAACATGCAACAACGAAGGCAAGTCGGAAAAAGACTGACTTGGAAAGTACGGTGAAGGCATGCATGAAAGAAGCACATTTGCTTGATTAAAATGTTTACCAAAGGGATTGAATTTGTCACTTTGGTCAAAATGAGTTGCTTCCAAAATCATTTCGTTCCTTGTACTGCGCACTATATCTTTTAGATCGCGTAAAAACTGGAATAAAACATTCGAAATTTGTTTCCTAAAAGTTTTGAACACGTTTTTCTTCTTTTCGAGGGTACCGTAGACGTAGACGTACTTGTTCATCGTCGTCTCAGATTCAATTCCCTCTGTCCACGAAATTACAAAGTTTTTTGAGTGAATAACTTAGACGCTTCAATCACTTGTGCTGTGAGTGTCACTCTGTGATTTGATTATTTGTGGCCACTTTCATTTACAAACAAACTTCAGTATTGAAACCATAACGCCAAACAATATACTTCAGTTTCTTCGATTCATAAAGTTTTGTGGCAAAAAAAAACAAGCTAAACGATATATTTTAGATATAATTTTATCACTGAGAACGATAATCCATAATAACTCACTTTCTCCACTAATTTTTCCAGAAAAGGAAAAGTGCTGAAGCATTTTCTTGGATAATGGAGGATACATTATGTACTTTTTTTATCGTCACAATCATCATCATCATGCTTGTCGTCTTTTTCGTTGTCACAAGGAGGAAAAAAGAAAGATGATATGGTAGGACTTAATTGCTGTAAGCATACCCCATCGGGTCTTTTTTCCATCTTGAGAAAGGAAGAATGCATTAGCGGAACAAAGTAGCACGCTTTTCTTTTTCTTTCTTTTAGTCTGAAAATACTAGAGATTCTGTCAGATGAGAAGATGTACTACTTGCAAGGGGGAATGGAACACGATATGCATTTCCCATAGTCCCATTTTCCATGAAACAAGACAGAACCAAACCAAACCAACCTGCCTTTCCCCTAATAATATTGCCTTACAATAACATCCATTGACCTTCCACGAAATATCGTGGCCGAACATGAACAACAATTCTCGCAAAAGGGGAAACGCTTTTTTATACACAAATAAGTAAGTGTACCGATGTACATTGTTAGCAAGTTTCTAACATTATATAATTTTTAAAAGAAGCGTATCGTTCCGTTCTTCGCTCCATTACATATCATTTCTCATTCTCTCTCTGTCCCTAGTTCCATCTTTTTCCTTGCAATTTGTGCACGGAAGTAGGAAAGAGAGAGAGAGAGAGAGAGAGAAAGAGAGAGAAAGAGCTGTAAAGGAAGAAGAAACCAATCTTCAAAACACAGAGAAGAAAAGTTGATAAGGAGGGGGAACTTGGAACGTAAGGTAAGCTAAAAAAAAGCAATGAATGCACAGAGAGCGTTCCAACAAGTACAACGACGAAGACTAACATTTCCCTTGGCGATGACGTATTACTTATAACATGAAAAAAATCCGGACGGGGATTTACTGATATCAGCTTTCTAGAAAGTAGAGAATCTGTGATAGAATTGAGGCAGCGGTTTTGGTGTGTCGTTTTTGGTTAATTTAAAAGCTCGGATTTCATTCAAAAAAGGCTTTTTGCATTGCATGAGGGAAATCTGAGGTAGGATGGAATGACTGTCTCGAATGGACCAACTTCTTATAACATAAAAAAAAGTTGAATTATTCAGAAATCATTTCGCAATGTATATATTTTCATTAGTGAACTTGTGACGCTTCCTTTACTCAATGTATATACATATATACCTATTACGTACGTTAAGGTAGTTTATTTATTTTCTAATGTTTTGTTCACTGAACTACAGATGCATTTTCCTTTACTGTTACCGTTGGAACATAGGATTATGTTCCATCTCAGCTACGGAGAAGTAGATAGTGTTAGCTTCAAAACATAAAAGTGTTTTGTAGATATAATAATACGCCTTACACTTCTCCCTTTACTTTTGGTGGCGTAGCATTATCTTACACGTGGACATCATCTTCTTTTTATCCCAGTATATTTCTCACAAATTTGCCGTTGGGCATATCTTATCATGTGACTATCCACTTCTTTGTAATTACAGAAAATCTCTTGTTCCCCTAATCTAAAGAAATGGAGTGCTCTCATCTACAATTTTAATTCATTCCATGAACTACTAAATCTGATTTTAAAACTGTTTGCTTGACAACACTCATAAGTAAGACTTTCACGGCAGCTTTACAAACTAAAATGTTTGGAGCGTCAGCAAAATTAATTAATTAACGCAAACAAAAAAAATACTACGATTGCAATTTCATATGAAGCAATTTTATCTTAAGATTCTTACAAAGTAAATACGAGGACATGGAACGAACATTCTGAATTATTCTTCAAACTAGATTTTCTCCCCAATGTCACAATTATGTTACAAACACTCCTTGTATATCCTTTGAGATGGATCATATTTCACAGTCAAATGCAGTTTCCCCGTTCTTTTGTATCAGAGGAAATGAAATCCTCATGGTAAGGTTTTGTTGACGTTTATATCTTTTCGTAGTAAACTCAGCATTTCATGGACAAAATAAAAGTAAGATGTGTGGTAAATGAATTGCACAAGTCAAAGCAAGTATAAAATGTTTGTTTACAGTCATTCACAATCTTACTAAGTCCCGTATTTAGTGAAGATTATAGTTTCCAATTTTCTGGCATTACCTTTTATAGTTGTAAGATATTTAACGACAAAGGAAAGAAATTATTGCGAAATGAGCGTAGGTATATGCATTTTCGCGTTTTTAAACAATTTATATATGCATATGGACATCCGGCATATTGAATGCATCTCACATAAGTTACTTATTTGATTAATAGAAATGATAAAAGAATTTAATCTTCCTTTATTCTTCAAGCTTAGGGTTTTCGTCTTTGCTTGATAAAGTTCCCAGACTATAGAATCACAAAAGACTGTCAGACAAAAGGAAGTACGTGCCATTATAATGTAACACTTCATTTCCCTTCTTTATGAGTATCATTAAATCCATTCCGCCTTCTTCGCGGGATTCCATGATACTTTGCGTGCATGATGATGGGATCCGGCAAACCAATAATGTTTCCTTTCCTTGTCTTGATATAACTGAAGAAGTAAACGCAAGATATAAATACGCACTACTAAACCTTTTGGCAGACTCTTTATCTGTGCGTTACGCATTAATTTACGGGCCAGTATTTCAATCCTACCTTAGCTTTGATTTGATTCCCTCATAAGAAATAAGAAATAAGAAATATAGATTATTATTATTATTATTATTGAGAGTGCGAATGGGTTTACTAAATGTCTTTCGCGTGTCAAAACGTGGATACATGCTCCCAACTTATAGCGCATTTTCAAGAAAAGTTCATGGTTAGCCTTGGTTTAGTCTTTTACACCAAACGTTTCCTTCGAATGTTTTTTCAATAACCAAAACGCCTTAAAGATAAGAAACAGACGGGCATCTGCATTTTTTTATCCGCCTCCTACTTGTCTTGTCATTTCCCATTAGCGTACGCACGGTGTACATGTGTATAAGGTGTATTGAAACCTGATTGAGTGAAAGAAGGGGAAAAAGTAGTAGTTTCAAATGGAAAGTTTCATGTTTCTAGACATTAAACTTGGTTTGGCATGACCAACATTTCGTTACATATTCACAAATCACATTTCCTCGATACATACGCTGGAAAAGGAAAGGTGTATTTGGTAATAGAAAATGAAAGGGGAATCCAGGTATAACCAGCACGAGCCCAGTTATTTTTAGACATCTCACCATCTCCATGAGGAGAAAGGCTTAACAGGCATTAAGACTTGGGGAATAAAAGACAATCTTTTCCCATTACAGTGATGGTCAATTTATTTAGCATTCAGATCAGCGTGAAGGTGTCTAAACTGTCTTCCTGTCTGTTTCATGTCTGTCTCTTTGCTACACTCGATCTATTTTACTGGAAGAAAGCATACATTCAGCCTTTGAGTTTCCACAAGGCACACACTTATATTAATGCAATCCAAAAGAAAAATAATGAGCCCCTTTGAAAGTGCTTACTTTTCTAGTCAGTTGTACGAGTTGCATTTAAAAATCGTATAATAGCATTAAAGTAATAAAAGAAACTGTTTCAATGCAAAACTGTTCCATTCTACCTGAAACTTTTACGGAGCAGGAATGTTGCTCCTTCTCAAGACTAAAGGACTCCAAAACTTTTTCTTGCACGTTCCTAAAGTCTATAAGAAAACTTTGTTTTTTTAAAAAGTATTTCTAGAAAAGAAACATGAGTAAGAGTAAGAATAAGAGGAGGAAGACTTCATGAAAAAATATGTGAAGAAAACTCGTAAGAACTGTGAGAAAAAGAGTGAGCAGGATATTATGAGGAAATGACTTTTTCCTTATTAGTTTTATTACCGTTTATAATAAATTATAGTAGAGGATGAGGGTTCCCGATCTTACAACTAGAGGAAGAAAGTGGAAGCTCCGTCTGTTCTTACCCTCATTCCCGTTTTTCTTGTTGGATTAAGCGGTGAAATAAGTTCACTGCTTTTCTTTCGCATCCCTTTGTTCTCTTCATTGGTTTCGTCATCAACATTTCAGAAAAAGTCATTCTTTCACCTATACATTTACCTTTTAAATATTTTATGTTCAAGTAGGTAAGCTATAGCATTAAAAGAAAGTATAGTTTATGGAGAAGGTGAAGTTAGAAGCGTCGTCTCATTTGCTCTACTTTTTTGTTTTTTTTTTATCTGAAAGACCAACGTAAAATGTTATTTTCATATTCACCTAATAGAAATAGAATGGGTTGTGTATTTGGGAAAGTCCACGGTTTTCCGCTTCATTTCACACGTCTCATTTGAAACCTAGATATAAGTTCACACACCATCTTTTTTATTCTCCCTCACGATACCATATCCTCCTTTTGCTTTTTCTTTTAGTAGTTCACCGTCACCGGTAAGGATTAAAGATCTGTCTTTTACAGGGGTATTAATACTTGGCTTTTACTGCATTAAACTACATTCGAAAAAGAAACTTCTCATATATTGACGATAATGAGCAGTGAAATGAATGAGAAATGAGCCAGAAAGACTGCAATTTTACAGAGTACCTACGTACCAATAGAAGTAGAAAAATTCTAAATGCGGGTAATATTTTGAGGATATGCAAAGAGAACATTGGAAAATGTCACACAGTCTGATTGTGAGCAAATGGAAGTTGAAGAAAGAGCTTAAATAATCTGTCACAAATGAGATGTCGTTATAATAATTTCCTGAACTTTTAAATCAATACGTTTCTCCTGTGACTCACTGCGAAGGGAGAAATGAATTACGAATGAAAGCAGAAAAATGAGATCAATATTTTTTTGCACTCTTCTGATTAATTTTCCAGGTTTCGCCATTCAAAAATTCTTAGTACGACTTTCTTTATAACTATAATGATCTACATGTAAAATGTAGGACTACATCCTCATTCAATTTTTGAGGATACTTTCCAGTCGAGTGGAAAACATTTAATTTTAAATGTCATCAACTTAGACATGGAGAATGAGAATGTTGTGACCTAGAAGTCCTTCGCCTTTCCATACTCATATTGTATTATATCTTACGTAGCAACATTTCCCTTACTTATTTGCAAAGTCCTGTTCTTGCGTTCCCCCTATTCGCATCACGAAAAAAGTACATTTTTCTCAAGAGGACCCAGGATCGATCATATTTAAGCACGTCCTGTCATAAGACGTAAGATTTTTAGGGAATAGGAATAATCGGGAAGTGAAAGGAATGAATTTTGAGTAGCTTGTTTTTGCCCTTCGTTGAACCTTTCGTCATTCTCATTATTATGAATCGCTTATTAATATTAAAAATATGCTTTCCGGAAAAAAACGAGAGTCAAGCAGATTTTTTGATCAGAGGAAATGTTTTAATTCGTCTTCCTGTTAAATTTATCACTTTGTTTTTAGATGTCAAGTTTTTATTCTCTTGAAAGCTTTTTCTCATCAAAATCTTTTCGTACCCTGGATCATCATGCAAAGGTGAATGAATAACAAGCTAAAACACTATCCAGAAGCATTCTTTGAGTGAGTGCAGAACAGAAAAAGGGGAGAAAAATGTAAGAGTTAATTTTGAAAATGCCATGTAGTTCCTAGAAATGTCAAGAGAATACAAATAGTTAATCATTTCTTGTTCCGCTTGCAGGCTTTGCTTATCATAAGCTCAAATCTAATTTTAGACATCATTTTCTTTAGAATTGTTTTAAAACTGAAAATATTGAATAACAAACAGATTTGTATAGGATTGAAAGTACAAAATCAAAGGAAGTTCTTTTATCTTCTTCCTAAGAAAGACGAAAGACAGTTTTAGTCACTGTGGATCCAAAAATGATACCTCAGTTGAAGCAATGAGTGAACACCTAAAAAAATTAGAAGAGCTTCGTATTTGTAATCAGTTGTAGTTTGAGTTGACTCATGTATTATGTCTTGGTAAATATTCCGACCTCAAGAAGAGTACTTACTATTAGATTTATCAGTTAAACTGTAGGATCGTCCATTAATCCATCGTGCATTAAAAATACATTTTATATGGTTACTGGTTAGCAAATAAAAGATGTTTCAATGGCATGAATTTGTGTTATTGGTAATAATTGGATCAACAATGCAGCTTGACTCTACAGTTGCATGCATGACTGGAATTCTAATATTATCTGTCTTTGTCTTTATTTCACATTTTAATCTCATTAGTCTAGAAGGAAGAAGAGAAAGCATTTCCTAGTTTTTGAGCCTTCGTCATCCCCGTTACCCAGACTTCTCTTCCAGTTCACATAAACAAAAGGGCTTCTTATTCACCATTTGTCTGTACACTCACACGCATTAATGTATGTAACTATGTATCGATAGATGTATGGATGTACTTAATTATCTGGCATTTATGCTCAGAACGGTTTTTAAGATTAATCTTGTGAATTCATATTCTACAGTACGCAGATTTAAGAATGTTCTGAAGTTTTACTACAGCCCTTTCAAACGTTTCCTTCCACTATCTATTTACATGCTTTAAAGATCGACATTGGGAAAAGGAGTCTAGGAGGCAATTCTCATAAACTGACGATGAGAGTCAATTTTCGTCATTGATTCTTTGGCTTATAAGAGGAAAAAATGTAATACACTTGCTTCACAACCATCATTATCACATTTATCACTAAATTCACATCACCATAATGCGAGGTAAACTGTAACACGAGCGCTGAAATTTTTCCATTTGGTTACTCGAAGCATAGAGGTGTGTAAACGATGAAATCAAAATACATAAAACGAAAAGTGACACTTTGGATGCTACAGCAACTACGTTGGGAAGATTTTCTAGAAATTTTACAAGACTTAAGTCCCAAGTAAAGATTACATTCCAAGCCATTCTCCGTGCAATAAAGTGGCAAAGAGGAGAGGGAGGAGAGGTATCTTTTCTCTTATTCATAGCGTTTTCTGTTACTCGATGCTGATCAAAGCCTCCATGTCATTTTCACTTACTCAAAGAGTATCCTGCTGCTATGCATATCAATACATTTTTTTTCCGACAGAGCACCTTTCTTCCTTTCTTTTCACTCCCACCACTACTCCTGTCTCGTCTACTCCATTTATTCCTTGATCTTACATTCTGTCGGTTTTCCGTCACTGATAATAATACACCAGCAAACTTCATATCTCATGAGAAAAGAGGTGTATATTTAGTGGGGAATATGTTCGTGACAAGAGTTGGGATATAAGTGGAAATTCTACGCATTTTAGAGAAATAAACTAAATTGGATGATAAGATGATGGTGATAGTGATGATGATGATGTTGATGTATCAAGAAAACGGCCTATTACTTTCCTCGGCCCATGATATCATGGTCTTTTTTTCTTGGTATCCAAATTCAACTTCGACAAAACCGTTCCAGCTCCAGCCGCTTTTCGATGAAGCGAAATAAGCGAGAGAGTGAGTAGTGCGTAAGAAATATCTTTTCTCTTTTTCATTTACTTTCCCTTTAGCTTCTGTACTGTTGTTGATGATCAGTGATCAGTATCATGGCGGTGTGGCGCGTGAGATCAGAATCAGGAATGTGGTCGATTGTGGATAAAAGCCAAAACGAATAGGATATACTATGACGTCGTGTCGAGGTATTACCCTGTTTAGTTAACTTTGGTTGATAAAAGATGCACATGCATATTATTAGCTTCAATGGAAATATGTGTACTAATCTTGACTATTCCGATAGCTGATTAAGAAAGCATCATGTCGTGTTGTTGATTGCACTTCTCTATCTACTCCGACACAAATGAACAACTTTGATAAGAATAAAAAGTAGCTGCGCATTACCGGGTGACCTCTTTTTTGACATCCTTATACTTCATTTTCTAATTGATTGATTTTCTTTTATTTGGTTTTTGTGTCGGTCCAAATCCCAAAGCCATTGCAGCTTATTCTTTGTTCAATACTGTGCATTGCATACTGTTACTTCTAAGGGCATCTTCCGAATAGATAAAAATACAAAGGTTGGATTTTGGTTTGAATTGTGAAAATAAATCAGCATATTTGTTTGAAACACAAAACCAGTGATAGTAACTCTGGACAGTATCACTACCGGAAGAATTAGTTAATAATGACTTTTTTTGACTTTGACATTGTAATTTAAGTATGTATCCGGGTGATAAAAGAAATTAGCTCGACGGTGTCATGCTATACGTAATAAGTAAAACTATTCATTGAATTGATGACTTTTGCTACTAGGACGCAATGGCGTATAGATATGTCTTTCTTTGCTCCAGTAGTTTGATTCGTTCTGGAGTAGGGAATTTAGACAAATAATGAACCAATGTTGTTTGATGAATGATGAAACGCAACAAAGTTCCATTCTAATTACTCTCCAATCTTATTTATTTTTTCCATACTCTCTGAAATTCATAAAAAAAATCAATCTGACTCAATGACCATCTAAATTCCAAGTATTCGAAACATGGAGTTGTCGATGCAATCAATCATTATCCTTATTTCTTAATTGATCCGTTGCTGTTGTTAGCTTCTATACCGACCACATAGAAATGATAAGCACCTATAAACGCATAACATTCATATGAGAATAGAATGGTAAGACAATCAAATTAAATCGTTTTGGTTTCAATTCATACTCATCTTTCCGTGGATATTGCGAACGACACAAGTACTTGCAGATGTAGACACCAGAAGGACGACTGGAGTGCATGATCTGCATTGCATTGAGAAGAGAGGAGACGGCATATCATTTGCTTCACTGGGATGTCTTCACATGAATGGAAACAACGAACTGAAAAGGCTGTTTAATTATATGAGGCATGACTTGAAATCCTGCACTTTACCCCTGCCGAGTGAAGAGACGGTCAGGATAAAATAAAAAGTCGAGATAGAGGTAGAGTAAGACAGCAATGAGGAAAAAGAATGAATGAATGCGATCTATTATTACATTTTGGGTACACTGTTCTGTACATTTAAAGAATACGAAAACAGCATAAGCACTCGCTCACTGGCACTGGCCGGAATCTAGAGGAATTTTGGTAAAAGTGAAAGTCCTTTTCTTTCTCTCCCTCTCTCCAGTAAAAAAGAACCTAGCGTGGTGGTGGTGTGGTGAGCTTGCGTTTGTAGAATTGATAGAAGAAAGCATTTTCCTTCAAATGTTCAAATTCATTCCCTGTTTGCTCTTTTTAAGTACACAGCAGCATTAAATACTACATATGCTCATTGAACCTTGCAAAACAGGATATGAGAAGAATGTGCTGCATAAATGCAATGGAGTGACGTACTGAATAGTAATACGCAGAAAAAAATACTATTCAAGCGCTGTCACGAGCTTCTTTATATTTTAACCGTTTTCATGTACTACCCATCTTTCTTCTCTTGCGGCTTGAATTGTCTCGATTTTTATGAAAAGACAAGATCTGCATTTTATTTTTTCGAAATGGTAGATTTCGAATAACGTCTTCCAATCGGAAAAATCTCTTCTTTATCCTGTGGGTGACAGCCCAATCGTTTCATACATATTTGACAAATTTAGTTTCTCACTTTATACGACTCATGCCAAAAAATGATGTAAAAGATTATACTAGTTGGATCTAACGAGTGCCTTTTGGGTGGAAAAAGTGTTTTTAGAAGTATGTTAAGTACCTATTCGGAATCACTTTGTTTTCGTTTGGTATACTCTAAATTTGAGATCATTCATTAAAAAAATCACTAAACGCGAAAAAGTACACTTCGAGACTTTTAATGACGTTCTTTAATTTTCCACGTTTGCTTTGTGAATGTATTTTTAGCCGGTACATCTGATAATATGGTTCATAATGTCATTTTGTTCATCAAAACATTTCATGACTGTGTGCCTAGCGTCATTATTCTCGCTTTCGATATACCAATTTTAGAGGGAGAAAATGATTGTTGGTGAATGACTCGAGTGATAATGATGATGGAAATGGATAGTCTTTTCATAAGACTGAAACTGAAGTGTATCGTTTCGATTGAATGTGAGTTGCGCTGCGTACAGAATCAAAATGTTATCCACCACTCAACCTCATTATTACTCCCAGAAAATGAGTTTATGCGAAGAAAAAAGTAAATTGTATTCATTTGCCCCCCACGTTCCTCAATCTGTCCCTGAGTTTTCCTATTGTTTCATCATGAACTGGAAAAGGAAGCAGGAGCAGTATACATCTAGCAACTCACTGGCGCGGCGACATACGTATTTGCAACGACGTGCTCGATCATAGCTAATGAGAAAGAAACTTGAGGATGACTCTTATCGCTAAACATAAACGTAAATTAGTTTTTGTCGGGAGAAAATGAATGCGAAATTGGTGATATGATGCTATTGATGCTTGATGTTTAGATATGTATGAAGTGAGGGAATTTCCAAACATGATCAAAATCAGGATGGTGTTAGTTTATTCAAGCTAAACCAAGAGGATTTCTCGTGTACAACAAAACGCTCGTAGAACAAACTACAAAGTAGGATTTTCCTGTGATGAAAATGAACCCTTCCCTTTATGCGGATACTGGGGCATAATGACGTTGTAAAGCTCTTGATAAAAATTACTGATTGGATGCATCCAAAAGAAGGGGAGAAAATAGAATAATGGTGAGGGAGGACGAGGATCTTATGACGATACTGATACTGTTGATAAGAAAGAAATTTTAATATTTAGAGAGGTGACTTTCAGGAAAATGACTGGAAGGAATAGGCATTTTATTTAATAAAACTTGAAAACTTATTTTCTCTCATCGAATTTCTGCTGTAGATAGTAGCATTAATTTCACGATAAAGTAATAAAAGAACCATATTGAGTGAAGATATTACTTGATAAAACTAACTCCAAGTACGATTATAGTAAGTACGAGATCAATTTTTTCTTACGTAAAACTCATACGAAAAGGTTTGTGGGTATACCATACCAAAAATAGTAGTAAAGTACGAGCTTTTAATCTTTAAAAGCGGAAACGTAATGAAAATGATGCAGGCCGAAGCATGTCTTTGTTTTAGTATCATTTTTAAGCAATTTGATCATAGAGATGTTTCCCTTTACAACTTGCGGGAGCAAATTGCTCTGTAGGAATGAAATGAAGTTTTAATCTGATATGGGTGTATTTGCTTTGTTGATTTCAGGATATGGGAACACTGCACCAAAAACTGCAGTAGGTAAGATTTTGACAATGTTCTATGCCGTGATTGGGGTTCCGTTGATGCTCCTGTGGCTTTCCAACATTGGCACTCTGATGGCGAACACCTTCAAGTTTGCCTATGTCCACATATGCTGTCCCCGGAAATCAAACTCAGCACGAGCGCGCCAGTCCGTCCAGAAATGCTCGCCTTCCTTAAAACAAGAGCCATCGTCCATTCAAGTGAAGTACTCAGTGTCAGCGATGACATGCGAAACACACGTAGTGCAACAGCATCAACACCAGCCGCAACAACAACTTCATCACCTCCAATCGCCGGACTCATCAAATTTTCATCCAGGCATAGATAAGCAAGGAAACGCTTCCCGGCAAATGATGCGACGTGATCAACGATCCTCGTTAAAAGCCCTCGATCCTGCAGCGAAACAAATGTTGCGGGAGTGTGCAGAGTACAATGTTAACATGAGTCAGGATGAGAGGAGCCGGATGGTGCTGCAGCAACTGCACGTCGCGGAGGTGGGGGTTGGAGGAATGCATGGCATCGAGGAGGAACTGGATGAAGAAGGTGATCCCATGATGGATATGATCTTACCACCTCCCGTGAATATAGATGGAATCGAAATAGAGGACTACGGTTGTCGACAAGGTAGCGTTAGTATGAGTGGAGGTTTAGGTAGTGTTGGTGGCAGTGTTAATGGGTCCATGGGTAGAACTGGGGCTGGAGGGTCTGGGAATCAAGTATCTCAAGTGGAAGGCACCCCGTCAAGAGTACCTTTATTGCATCGTGGGGTTGACGGTGGACCAGATGTTGTTGACGTTGAGACTTTGGACGAGTACTCGGCAGGCTCAATTGAAATCCCCTCCTCCTCTTTGCAGAAGGAACGTTGCGAGAGTCCAGTGACGAGTGAGCGTGTACCCATTTCCCTTGTGCTAATTTTTGTGGTGTTTTATATAATGGTGGGTGCGATGGTATTCAGCATGTGGGAAGACTGGTCATTTCTTGAAAGTGCTTACTTTTGCTTCATAACCCTATCCACTATTGGACTGGGAGACTACGTACCAGGAAGATCGCTTTCCGCAGGTTCTGAGGAAGGACACGCTCAGCTAATTGCGTGTTGCCTATACTTGGTCCTTGGATTGGCCATCATTGCCATGAGTTTCAATCTCGTGCAGGAGGAGGTGGCTGCCAAAGTTAAAGACATCGCTAGGCACATTGGGATAATTAAAGATAGTTCGGGGGATCGTTAACCTAACAGGCACAACATTTTTTACGGTGGAAAGAGGGCCGGGAATGGGAAATCCGTGACAGATGCATGTATCTCCAAAGTCATTTTTTACCTATATAAATCTAAACTACCTACCTTTCAGTTCAAATGGTCTTTCTCCTTCTTCTTCAATCTATCTATACTCCCTAACCTTCCGCAGATAATAATAATTATAATAACGCGCACCAAAAGAAAGAAATCGCTTTCTTCTCCATTGATACCTTCTATATATTTCAAAGTGGATCCCTCCCTGGAGCCCTAATTTTTCACCAACATCAATCAATCGGAACAAGAGAAAGGATGACTGCCCACCATACATACGAAACCACTTTTAGATCTTTCTCTTCTTTTGTTTATTCCATCCCCTTTTGGTATTCCCCGAAAAAATAACGTCCGAATTATTGGTACTTTCACTTCGCCCCAGTTGATAGCAGTCCTACAGCAGCAATCAAGAGAAACTTTTTTGTCTAATCCATAAGTACTCCTTAATGGCTAATTGAACTAGTAAAAAATATCCCTTTTACTCATTCGGCACACCACACCACGTCATTGCATAGGATTAATACGTATTTCCCCTCGAGAAGGGAACAAGCGAAGCATTCAGGAACAAAACTTTTTTATCGTGTCAGTCCACGCCACCGGCCGATTCCTCTTCTGTTATTTCCATTCAATTCCAGAATAAAAATCTTCTCAGAAAAATATTCTTGAATTTTTGTCGAAACTCCCATTTTACTGCTGCATTCATGACGAGAGAGAGAAAAAAAAGAGAGGCCAAGTGTGTTCCTAAAAAAACTTGTAGTGGACTGCGACTGGTGCTGTTTCTGCTTTTGCCCAGCCAACCCAAATCCAAAATACTTATATATAGCAGCACTGACAGTTTTATCCTTTTGGCTTCTGCATCTCTATTTCGTGTAAATTACAGGGGGAAGCCTTTAGTGTAGACCCGAAAGAGGAAAAACTTTTTAAAACATTTTTTCCTTTCCTCTCCTTTTTCACGTTGTGAAGCGAACCAACTCATGTTGTGTACTAAACAAAGTACAAAGTGGCTATTGGTGTATGTGGATTTGTGCATGTGTGTGAACGTGGAATACTGATCACATCGTCCATGTCATCATCATCTTCACTCCATAAGTATTAGTTTACGTTTCACATTGCAAAAAAAAAAACTTGGTTTATTTTCTCCTACTATTCACACACACTTTCTTTTGCCTTCGTTTACATTCTTAAAGCTTTCCAACTAACTCCAGTGGCGTAGTAATGTGAGAACCACGAAGAAAATTTGGGCAGTGAACTGGCATTTAAGCATACTACAAATGCTTCTAGTGCTTCCTTCTCAATCCATAAAATTTATAGTGCACACTTTGACAAAGAATCGTGTAAATTTACTCAATCAGTAAACAAGTGAGAGATGGAGAAAGAGGAAAAGCGGCTTAAAACTGCTGTGGCTGTATGCAATTCTGCTACTCATACTCATACAATCTAGATTTCTGATCACTACCAAGTTTTTACATTTTATATTTATGTTGGATTGATTTTGTGAGTTTCATGCATAAAAGCTACTTGTTGTCCATTTACTCTAGTCCACCACCACCACCTAGTAAATTAATTGATAATGTAGACACGATCCACGGGAAAGATTTATGTGTTTCCTCTTTGAACTGGTTCACTATCGATGAAGATGAAGCATATGCCTTTCAGACTATTTTTGGGAGGCAAAATGAACTCAGAATCCGACGTTGTTTGTTTATTTTCAGTAATTGTAGCATGAAGGATTACAAAAGTGAAAAAAAACGATGATGATGGTCGGTCGTTTGATGACAAAGAAGTTAAAAGTCCCCAACTTATGAAATGCAACTGTTCCGACCAGCGTGAATATGTATGTTGACCTGTTTTTTTTTTGTATTAAAAAAATCTGAATGTCGACAACATTTTTTCATCCCACATATTCCTTTCTCTGGGTGACGCAAAAAGTTGGAGAATGTACGCAATTATTCCAAAGTATTTCCTGGTGGTATGTCTGCAGAAAGAGCGTTACTGTTTTTGATGCGCACACAAAAACTGTTCCAATTCCATTATGAACAATGCCTTTAGACCCAGATATTCTAATGTAAAGATGATGAGTTGTAGACATTTAATAGGTAGAGAATATTTAGTCGTCATTGATAAGGAACAACTAGTTAAAATCATTTTGTTGAAGCGCCAGCATAATCCGTTTAGCTATCAATGCTGTATTAACAATAATAAGTAGGATGATCATAGATGACATATTTAGGCCATTTTATGAAATGTTATGGTATTAATTTATTGTTGACATTTGAGATTCTTTGGGATAGGTTAAGAGACCTGAAAAAGTATCTTACGGATAGCATGTAAATCCTCTAGTAATTTCAATTATAAATATTCTATTTAAAAGAGGGACATCCACAAAATATCACTTCATAACTTCTTGTATATTATTGTTTCGTATATTAATCCCACAAAATGGAATGTCACAATACTCAAAGTATTTCGGTATAATAAAATATGAAAAAGAGTTTTATGTAAAGGTATTTTAAATACTATTTTAAATACAACTATTTAAAGTATTCATGGTGTACCATGTTGTTTGCCTAAGGTTATTGAAAAGTAATTTTTTTTTAATAATTGAAGAAACTAGTCAGTAACATTTAAGATAAGTCAGCAACTTGACCCATCAAATATTTGATTAGTGAAGAAAAGTGCGAATTTATAAGTAAAACTTCTTCAACCTTGTCAGCCGTTAATAATAAAAATGCTAATTCTATTAAGCTATTATATTATATGTATTTGGTGATATCGCAAAATGGAGTGCGTTTCTTCACATAAAAATGTTCAAAACCTATAGCTTTAATTGGCGAATCGAACAAGTATTTATAAGGCGAATGATGTAAACTCCAGTAAAAAAAAACCTGGAAACCCCATTCGTGAGATACTACACTATAAATTATCTCCGTATATATTTAGGATATTTATTTATATAACTAGTGTTAGTAAACATAAATATAACAGGATTTTGTTTCTTAAGATGAAATAATGCTGTGATGAACCCAAAGCCTAATAAGCCCAGACCCTTAAAAGTATTTCTGGATAATGCTGGGGAACGTCACGCAGCACTAGAAAACAAATCAAAACTCAAGGGACGCGATGAATTTGCTCACATCTCAATCTCAGGCGATCTGACAAAATTGCAACAAAAAACTGCAAGTGCAAAACCAAGACAAGCGAAACCTCAAACCGGAAGAAAGCGAACCCAAGAGGAAGT
>JAHZMX010005720.1:0-10234 GCA_027743895.1 Seira musarum
ATTATAAACCTATTTCACTTCGTTCATAGGTTAATAATTGACGATTAGTTGCATACTATCCATTTATTCATGAAATAAGCTGTTCGTAATGTACCTCACCTTTAAAATATTATTTCTTCAGTTGTATGTGTTTTCGTAGCCCTGCTACCTATACTGTTGTATAGAGCAGGTTTCAATCTCTCTTTATGTCGAATTTCATAATATTTGGTGTAACCTTCACTTCGATAACTTAGTTTCAAAATCATCATTTTATTTTAAATACGTTGTAAGTCAAAATGCCTCGTCACGGTTCAACCATGAGCCTATAGCAAATCATGTATTTCTGTTTTTTTATATTTTTCCTATCTCAGCGATTAGCCCTGAGAGCATGCATTTCTTTTCTATTCTATTCTCGTACCTCAGCGTAAATCCACCAGCATTGCATTTTTCATGTAATTAGACTTTGTATGTATGTTCGTTGCTTCAGCTTGGCATCTTCAAGTCTGAAGTCTTTGTTTTCATTCTCCTTTGTACAATTCAATTCATTTGACCATTGTTTGTAATGTAATAAGTATGTAACATTATTGTGCAAGTGCTAAATGGGGCCACAAACGTGGCTGCGTAAAGTTTTCCCATTGGGTTTTTCTTACCGCCACTTCAATATTATTTCAACTCAAAATTAGTTTCTGCTCACATTTCAACTCATTTTGTACTCAAAGAAAAGGTATAAATAAACAGTGGCCTTACAAGCCACTTCACTTGAGATTTACAGCTAAATCAATACAGTCGCTCTTTTGTTCTCTCATTTTCCTCAACAAAGGACTTGAGACTTCATTTAACTATGATTCTTCCTTACCAACATAAAGGAAATACTTGTTAACTTTTTAACTTATTGTCTTTTTTTATCAATCTGATTCAACCAAACCTGAGCGTTATCATTCCCTTGACGCAACGTACACCGCGTACATAAGCATTGAATTTTTTCTTAGTAAATGCATAATTTGTGCACCGTCACAATCTCAGCAACCAGCAAGCTTTCATTTTGCAGCTCGTTGAGAGTTTGTAACTGCTTTTGCAATAACTCACTGTGGGATTTGTGCTTCATTTCATCTCGATTTAAGTGATTTAACTTTTGCTCATATTGTCCGGTAATAAATCCAGCTAAAACGGTTTCCGAACTTTGCGCATGCTTCTTCATCGAATATTTGGCTCTTATATTCATGCACGAGGAATTTCGAAATTGTATAGTGAAAGCTATTTGTTAGTTGCAGAGCAACGTTTTTATTGATCAAAGTATTATGTGTGTAATTTTCTCATTTCGCCCCAAGGGCATGGCTCAGTTCATGATTTCATTCTTTTTTGAGAGCTTTCCTTTCTCAGGTTTACGATAATACGGTAGAAAATGGTTAATTATTCATTAAATTTAATTTCAATTATGATGATCAATGCACTAGGATGTTAAGCAATGTTTCTCTTTTAAATTATGTATTATTTGTAGCATAATTAACTAAGGGTGATTTAATAATTGAAGGTATATGTAAACGTCCAATCCAGAAAATAGTTCCAAGTTTATATGTATACCGGGAATTTTTTTTTCCACATTCTCGACGAATCTCGGTCCTTACCAAGGCATGTACGCGCCAGTCGCACTCAAGAATATTTAATTCCTTAAACGTATTTAATTCCTTTTCGATCATTAATTCCATTACGAATATTTAAGTCCATTAAGTAATAAAGTCAATACGGTTATCAAAGTTCAAGAAGTCTGATTTCAATTCCATTTACGGATTATTTTCACGGTTAAATCACAGTTACGGTTCCACCTCATTTACTGGTCCAAGACATCACGGCAACGGTTCAAGACAGAACCAAGTATTTCTAATTCCATTTTCGGCAAGTCGGTACCATTCAATAATTTATTCCATTTACGGCAATAACGGCAAACAAATCAATTACGGAAAACATTCCACCATACCAAGTCAACCCAATCGTACATCAACAATAAGTGTTTCACTTCTGCATCTTCGGCTACTTCACTCAAATTTCCACTATTTTTGAAACGATGAGTAAGATTATGAACACGAAATGAGGAAATCAAAAATTTTGGTGCAATAGATGGAACTGAATTGATTTTATTGACTTGAACGGATCCTTTTACAAGATATTAAACAGTTAACATGCACGTTTTTTGCGCGTTCGAAGTATATATATTGTGTTCAATATTTTGTAGCCCTTACCACAAATTCTTAAATACTCTAGGTTGCACATACACTGACGCTGTATTCGTTATATTTATATTATTTGAGTACAAGTTTTCAATTAGCAGGCAAAACAATGACAAACAAAGATTGACATATTTCAGTATCGTTACTATTCTTGTAGAGCTGTAAGAATTAAAACCTATGTCAAGGAGTCTACTACGTCACCAAAAATTTTTTTTTTATTAGTACTAATTGTCTGCTTGCAACTATAAGAAATGCAAAATTTGTCAATTGTAGAATTGCAAACTACTGGTTTACCTCTAACAAAAGCTCATTTTGTATCAGCCACAGATCAAGTTCAAGATCATTATTTTCACAACCGTTCATGAAGTATGGAGGCTTGAATTTTTACGACGTTACCAGTAAAGGTATTTGTGAACTCAAAGCCAATTCTGCAGCGACATATTTTCTGCAAAGTCTCTTGTTTCAACAACCGTCCAAAGAAAATCAGAGTTAGGTATATAGAGGAACAAAAGAGGAGAACAGGAGAAAGCTTTGTAAAAGTAATCTTATCCATTTGTAATACGGGCTTCTTAGTTTCGTCAAATAGTGGTTGTTTTAAGATAAGTCTGTCTGCCCAATCAACACGTTCCCAAATATATTCCCTAAATCCACCTTGGCATAGACGTGAAATAGTGTGTCCCACCCAGTGGCAATTTATTGTGTAAATACTAAAGAAAAACGGATATTCATTAAACGGTTCCTGGATTCGCTGGCATCTGTACTTGATACCATCCCTGATGAGATTATTTATTCTTCCCTCGTACGTTCGCGAAACAGACACGGAAGTAAAGGTATCCCAGATTGCCGCATACTTCTTCATCAAATATTTATCTTTTGTCGAGTTTATGCAGTGAAAAATACTGTTAAAACGATGTGCTAAATTACGAAATTGAAATAATGGAATGTATTGTGTCGGTGAATCTCCATCAAATTGTATCCTGTACAATATTTTGTTGCCATTATCCAATAAATCCTTTAGATCCCAAATTAGGTTAGGTTGCACATACACTGAAACTGTACTTGTTATATTATTTGAGTACAAATTCTCTAGTAAAAGACATAGAAATGACAAACAATTAAAGATATATTTCAGTTTTTTTTTAGTTTTGGTCTGACACTGTATTGTCCAAAAACAATCGAAATCTGCGTCAGTAAATATGTCTCCTTCCTTTCTGGTCTTATTTTAAGAATTATTAGAAATATTAAAACCTGGGATAAAATAAGTGCTAGCCATCCATCCAAGGAAAATGGCGAAAGCCACAATAATGCAGCTGGAACTTCTGCAGACGATGGATTATTCCGTTTCTCACAGTAAATACAAACTTGACCGTATGAATTGTAAAAGTAAAATGAATCTTTTTTTACCAAGTGACGTGAATATTCATTTGCTCCACGATTGCTTACAATAAACTGGTTTGTAAGTGTTTCTTTTACATTGTTATTCTCCGTGAGAATTTTCCATCTCTCAAGAGTGAAATTGTGGTGTAGAGACAAATAAGTAGATAAGAGCATTTCACTTGAACACTGAGAAGTATCGGTTGACCTCTTTTGGAGTAAAGAGGGACAAAGTGGCTTATGATTCACGTAACTATGATAATATCGCATGTAAACTGATGCTTGTAAACGGATGCCTCCCGCGTTATGATACATGTACTGGTGTAGATTTATCGGATTTTGTAATAACATCAACGATGGATTTTCTGCACCTTTGCTATAGTAGCCACTTCGAATGGGCGCTATTTTTAATCTTCCATTGCTCAAATGAAATAATAATTTTGAAGCTGGAACGTACTTGTACTTCTTTAATATGAATGTCTCAAAGTCATCACTCAAATTGTGGGTTGCGGAAACCGTGAAAACTAGTAGATTTCTTGGACTAAGAGGCGCATCACAATATTCATAAAGCGCATTCAAAATACTCCAACGTTTCCAAGGCCCAAGCAAGACTTGCGACGGCATGCTGTATTTGAAATCATAGTTGTATTTCATTGGCTTTGTAAATTGGTAGGAATAGTTTGTGATAACGCGAGCAACAACGGATTTTCTAATAAACTCACTGGAGTAGTTGTCGTAGGAGTGTATTACATGCAAGTAATTTACATGGTTGATCATAAGCTCACCCGTGAGAAAATTATTGGCCAAGGTAGCAGTTGTATCCCAAATTGAACTTTCTAGAATTTGAGAATTGGTTGGGGTAATTTGTAAGAACATAAGCATCCAGGAACGGATGCTGTGCAAGGGGTTTAAAACATTCAAGGCCATTGTTTGTTCTGCTTAAGGTAGCAGTGTAAAATGAAAATTTTAATCAAGCTTTAATATTGACGAAGGAAGGGTTTGTTAATATTTTTCGTTTTGATTGTCCTACAAATATAATTCATTAACGCAGTTAGCTCTGAAGTGTCAGATTTCCAACCATCTCTTTGTTGCACGCTATGTCCATGCAGGCGAATTTTTTACCGTTAATTCATATGTCCTTAGCTGCTTAATTTCAGAGAAAAATCCATTGAGATACCGTTGCCCTTATTAATGCCTCAACCAAGAACCTTTTTACTGCGTGAGCTCGTTAAAACGTTCAAATGATGTACGACGAAACGGTTTCGTGAATGTAAAGTATATCGTTGGGTCGCAAAACACTATGTCGTAGACACAAGTATGGTTAAAGGAGAATCACGACGTGCCAAGTGTTACTTGTATTAGTTACTTTCATAAGTTACCACGAGCTTCAGTGCATCTTTAACGAGTCGGTAAATATTGCGTTTCTGTGAAACTCATACCTTTGACTTTTGATTGAATGACGGATTTCATAATTTCTCATAAACGTAAACGTTGTAGAGCCACTGCAACATTCAAATCGTCTCGTTTAGCGAATACGTGGTGTAAGATTTTTATTCCGTTTTTTTAAAGACACTGAGATATACCAGTAATAAGGCAATCCCAATTAAAAAAACTTCCATGACTGATCTTTTGAATAATTGACAATTCGACGAATACTAAGCTTTTGCGAAACTGGAAACCGTTAACCAGAATTCTCATCAATAATTTAATGCTAGAATGATAGGCTATTTTTCGGGTTTGGTTATGAACAAATGAGTAATAGAACAAGTTTGAAGCAATCTAGCCGACTGACGCTCCTGTATAAATGTATTTCACTTGTTCATGGAGTACCTGACTAACAAACCAAATATAGCCTATATTACTTCTAGGTACGTCTTACGTGTTAATAAAATCGGTCAGCCCAACGGTAGTTGCTCATAAGCTAACAAATTATTTTCACTTAGAGCTTCGAAATATTAAAATTTTGCACCATATTGTTGTTATTTGTCAAAATATTTTCCATACTTAAGGATAAGCAGCATACATAACCAACTAGGTTTTCATCAGTCTAAGTGGGATTTGTTTTTCAAGCAATGGTGAAAAGCAAGCTTGGTGATAGTATAGGAACTACCAACAGTATCTGCAATTATTGTAATTGTTTTGGTTTTGGTTTTTTCAGCCGATAAGGTGGTTTTGAAATAAGGTGTGAATCGGTTTGACTACCTTCTGAAGGCCTTTTAATCAACTCCCTGAGCTGTAAACTCAACACGGAATAGAACTGCGGTGCTCTCTTTTGGTACTATGTTGAGTTTACAATTCATGGAGTTAATTGGAAGAAGTGCGAAAGGTAGCCAAACCGATTCACATTTTATTTCCATAGGCTCACGAAGTATTTCAACGTCAAATTACTCGTCCAAAAATTAATATCAGGCTACGTTATTACTACTCCCCAACGTTTTGAAGGGCGTAAAATTGGAATACTTAAACAGCTTTAGAAAATTAGCAACGGATTTTGCACCCCAATTGAGGCTTTACTTGTAAGTATCTTAAAAACATTGAATAAGACCGCTGCAGCTTAATTGGAAAACACGCAAAGGTGGTTTTTTCTTGCTCCTTAAACGTAGATTTTTGTCGAAATATTTCAAAAAAATGAAGCTACTGCTTACAAATCACAGATATTTTTTGCGACAAAGTTTCGTCTCATTATGCATACCGTGTCCTGAGTCGTTATAAAAGTGATTCCAGACTATGTGTGCTTCAAAGGGAAGGCTTGTTAGAGGGAAACATTGTAACAGTGGCTAAATTATGCGTTTTTTAAAGTGCTTTGAATGCAAATTTTATGAATAAATTGCAAACATGACCAAACTGAGCCTGATGATAAAAATAAATTCTAAAAGAATATACAGAACCTATGATCATGATTTCTTAACTTTAAAGAAAAGCTTGAGAAATACTTTCTAACCGTGAGTAGATATTTTATGATTTACCGATCTCGGGCGTGCGATTGATTCAATTTGTTCAATATACTTCTGATTACTTTAAAAATACGTTCTGAACAATTTCAGAAAACATTTTTTTATGACTGGCGAATCATAGGTACGTGACTGACTCAATTTGTGCTTCAATATACTTCTGATTAATTTAAAAATACGTTCTGAACAATTTCGGAAAATATTTTTTTATGATTGGTCAATCACAGGTGTGTGATTGATTCAATTTGTACTTAAATATACTTCTGATCACTTCAGAACCACGTCCTGAATAATGGCGGGATATGCATTTCAATCATTGGCCAATCATTGTGTAACCTCTGCGTAGTAATTTTCCCAACGTTAAGCTTATGGGGAAAAATTTTTCATTTTCGATGACGACAAAGATCTAAGAAAAAAGAAATGAGAAAAACGCCAAAATTATAAACCTATATCGCTTTGTTCATAGGTTAATAAATCACTACAATGCAATTGAATAAATACATCAATGTAAATCACTGGAGCGCCTTAAGTCACTCTCAAGTAAGTTTTGTCGACACTTTTTTGATTGTTCTACAAAATTCCACATACGAAATAAAGAAAAAATGATGCACAATATGAGTACGGTACGAACCTGTCGCTTGTAGGTTGGACGATATGGTAATGAATGCAAAAAATAGAATAATGTTTAGACGAACCCACCTTGAAAATTCAAGTATCAACATTCACTGCCGACATATGAATATACGTCTCATTCCGCAATCCACATACGTTCAAGATTGCATCTGAAACATCTTAAATTCCTCATTTACAAAAGTTATAAACATTTATTGTTAAGCTTTATACATACATATGAATACATTTATAATTTGCGAGGAAAATGATAAATGTATAAATTGTACGTAATTAAAATTTGCTACAAATGTCAAAATGTTGAAAACATTTATTCAGTAATTTATGCAGCCACCTACAAATAGACAGCTAGTTAGTTTGCCGTTTTTTAAAGATCTGTTTTATGTATTCTTCAACCTCAATTTCCCTTTATTTGAAGTACAAGTCTTAACAAAGTAAGTAGTGGATCAATCAATGTGACATGTTATAGTATACGAACAATTACATGAAATTTCATTAAATCTATCAAATACAAAATGATTATTAACTATTTCCTTGTACATGGTACCGCAACATCGGTTATGTGTGTCTATTCCTTTAACGTGACAACGGAACTTTTAAATACTGAAATGCTGGAGAACAATGCGTGTTAATTCATTACTGACTAGTCGGATCATGCATCAAAACAAGCGTCAAAGTGTTATTTACAACTACATCCCAAACCTCAAATGCTGTGCTGTTTTTGATGACGACCTGTGATCCAACCTTATAACCAATTTGCGGACAAGCTTTGAGTCTTCGACGATAATACTCACCCAAATTTCGGCGCTCCCAGAAATCTCTAAACGTTTCTGTATTTTCGTATGGAATTGCTGCCAAGCGGAGAAACATTGTGGTTTGAATGGCATTAAGTATTGTGAGAAGAACAAACAAAATATATAATACTACATGAATATCATCAGGAGAATAGACAAGCACAAAGTATAAGCACGTTGTGTCAAATATCATTCCAGTTCTTAGAAATACTGCAAGTATGTCACTCATAACAAGCAAAAAAAATTGTGTTAGAAGTTGTAGCTCGATATATTGCCCTAGTGATCTTTTACATTGAGATTTGATGTACGCTGTGGATACATTTCGCGCGTACTTTGGAAGCATTTTATGCGATAGAATTTGTTCTTGCTCGGCGGCTATTATGATCATGAAAAGAACAGACAAAAATATTGGTGTTAGGTAAAATATAACTACCCTGTACATTAAAGCCATGAAAATTTTTGAACCCCATTTAACATACACCAAGTCGTGCGTATTGATTAAGGTATTAACAATTTCGACAATTAGGTCGTCATCACGCCAAATTGGAATCAGTGTTACGACAAATGGAGCAAAGCATATTATAGATGAGATGACGTAGATTGGGATTTCCTTTACCACTTCTTTGATATCCCCACATTTTCTTTTGGGCGGGCCAGTTTGAATATGTTGGTTTACCATGACACAAGCTTCGCGACCCCGGTTTTCAGCAAAATATCTAAAAGCATTACCATGGATTCCGGATGCTAAAAGGGAAACGTATAGGGCCAGTTGTTCCACGTCCTTATGTTGAGACCAATGTATGTATAAATTTCGAAGCTTGAAAGCGAATGTGACTTGAAGGACGATAGAAATTTTACTTGCAAACGCCAAAAACCATTGTGTACTTGCAGATGCATTAGACTTCTCCCAAAACGAAAGCTGTGGCTGTCCTTTACAATCTTCGTCCATTCGAATAGGACAGAAGAATATGTGGTTTAAGAAGTGTTGATAGACGTTGAAGCATCCTGTTGAAAGAGACATATTTGCGAAAAAAATGAGCAGTTCCACTTGTATCGATTCAATGTTCTGCACAACACGGTTGGAGGAATTTTTAGTGGTATTTGCGGAGGAACAACTCATGTAACAGATTATGTAGTGGGTAAAATTGTTTGTCCACGTTGGTCAAGGTCTACAAAACAAATCATTGATGAATAAGTTTTTCAACAAGTCGGCACGGAAGTAGTCTATGTTAAAATTCTTTAGGAAACCATTCAGGAAACTTTGTGCATGTGCATGGTTTGACAATATAAAATGCTGTAATTTTTAAATGTTAAATTATATATCATTTTGTAAATTGGAAGCCCGATTTCACAATTTCTTATAATTACACAACCGTTTGTTGGCGAACCGTTTTGAATGGCATAGCTGGAGACCAATCTCCAATTTGACAGCAAAACTACGGATGTGTATTGCTAAACTAGCAAAATTGAATTTTTCAGTAAACAACATATGGCTAACGAGGAAGTAATTTGTAATTTTTCGTCCTCTGAATCCATTTTTGCAAATTGCTTAAAAGTTTATTGTGAGTTCGGTTTAAAATTACTTCCTCAATGCTAAACGAAGCTGTACTACACCAGTATTGTGTTAAGCCTGGTTCTAAGTCATAACTTCAATCATTTATTAACGCAAGAGCTACTTCTGTAATCGTTCGAATTGCTTGACTTAAATGCTTTCTGGTCTTATCTTTTATATCACTCGGAATCAGTTTCTGTGAATTCAAGCATATTTTATTCATAAATTTCATGACAATATAATGATCTTAATCAAATGTGTATATTTTGCCGGTTAGTAATTTGTAACGTTTATAGCCTAATGAGACAAATATTCAAGTTATTAAGCCTAATCTTGATTTTTAGGAAACTTAATGTGGTTGGTTTTAGCTGAGTGTCATTTTGAACATATTTTTAAGAATTTAACATTTTTCATCCTCTTAATCAGATTTTGCACTGTAGCATACACCATTTCGTTCTGTCAAAGTAGTACGTAGCTTATAAAGCAACTGACAAATTATGAGGATATTATTGCGTAATTATGTATTTCCTCCTACTACGGATTTACCGTTAGTTGTTTATATGTAAATTTTTGGAAGATCGCCATTGTCAGCATAGCCACCAGAATAATGTATTTGGTCAGATTCTGAATTTGGTTTCAAATTAATTATTGAAAGAATAATCATACGCAGGGCCTAACCGAGGGGGGTGCCAGGGGGTGTACGAAACCCGGGCCGGGCCCCGAAGGGGG
>JAHZMX010005721.1:0-14464 GCA_027743895.1 Seira musarum
TACTAACGAAATATTTTGCCTTTCTCACTACACTACGGTAGCTACTAACAGCCAATTCTTTAGTACCATCCAGTTCATCACAAAAATACTTAATTCCATTTATTTTATCAAACGTCATAGTCTTTTCTTTTCTTTCTATCAGCAGTAATTGCAAAAACTGCGTCCCAAACTACGTGCCTTGTAATTATAATTCATCTGTGATTATTGATTATGCAGAAGATCATTTACTATTATACTATGTGGCTGACCATAATAAGTAAATTTCAGTTCTATATGTCCTCTTGATCAGGATGATGAGCAGAGCAACTATTGCATGAGCTCTCATTTGGTGTACAATTTAGACCAGTCCTCAAAGATAAATGTTTTAACAAATGACAGAACCACATTTTGCTTTGTTTTTGGCATGCTAAAAGAGAACCTTTAAGAAAGCACACATCCTTCAGCAAACTTTGTGTCGAAGTTCAGTGTAGCCGGAAGTGGATCAAATATGATGATGAAACTGTGATGAACTTCGCAGCATGGATTTTCCAACCTCCAAAAATAAGATTAATTTGTAAACATATATACTGAGAAGATCAAGATGTTACAAGGACTTGTTTGTCTCATGAGAACAGTTAATTGATATCTTTCTTTGATTGTCAATGGGCATGTTATCCGCAGTATATTTCGAATTATTCACCTTCCGACATGAAAAACGTTTCAATTTCTTCCCTATTTTTGTACAACCACTTTGTCTATATTTTACAACTAGACCAGACACTCTAATCCCATGTCAGACGGTGCGAGACGGGAATCCGGTGAAAAGGGTTGACTCACAGAAATTCAGAGAAACAATTTTCCCCCTTTCTTTGCAACATATTGCCACACGTTTTTTCCATTTCGCTTGTCTACATGAATTTGTTTATGGCTCTATTCCTCTCTTCCACGTTTCTTGCTATTGCAGAATTCAAGTATAAGGTAGAAAGTTACCATATTTTCTTGGGATCATCCTTTCCACCTCAAAAGCACAGCACCAAATCTTCGCTAAATCAAAATAAAATATACGTGAACGCAAAATGCATTAGGAAGATGACTTTTGCTTCCGTAATTTTTACTTTCCTGGGAGAGCAAATATATTCGTTTCTGCAAGATTTTTTGTCCCATTCCTTACGGTTTGGTGAACATGGGCTTAAACGTAGCCTCTATTTTTCTACAGAAATTTATTCTACTTTTCTCTGCATTTTATTTCAACCAAGGGTCTTCTGTTTGAGCTGGTATCAGGATATAATATATTTCATGAGCTTTTTCCAGATCCTCCGGGCGGCGATGCACAAAAAGTATAAATCTTCTGGAAGGGTAGTAGTCAAAGAGTAAAAAAATAAAAGAATGAGGACCGGTGGTAACGTTTCTATTATTCTCAAGGTTTTCCATTTGTAGAAAAGCGCATATCAGCCAGTATTCGAATGATTATGTAAAGCATGGACTTATTCATTCCATTTTTTTTAAATTTGGACATTGAAAAATAATTGTACCTATTGCTAAGATGACTAAATTGCTGGACTTCGGTTTAAATGTTCATGTGCAATATTTTCGCTATTTGCCATAAAAAAGTATGAGTGTCTTTGGCATGTCTTTAAATGTCAGTTTGGAGTCGTGTAGTGGACACAGGAATTCACAGGTTTGATGCCTATGTAGTTGACAGCAATAAAGATGTATGGGAATGCAACATGAATTGCTTAGCAAAGGTGAAATGCAGAAAAAACCAAGTATCAAAGTTAAGTAGGTTATAAAAGTTGCTTTGCTTTCATCTCAAACATTTCATCAGAACATGCAAATCATGAAAAACGTATTTCAGCAAAATCTATTTTCTCTTTTATTTTCACCTTGTTTTCAATCATCATCACATTTCTTTTTTATTTATAAAAGTAAAAATAGTCGCACAATTTCGCTTCAACCTCATCACCCAAATTACATGCATGCTTTGCATTAGTTCCCATCAATTTTCCATTGACAATTGTAAAAATATTTTTTTCATTATCCTATCTAATTCATACAGTATATTATTATACTTCATGCATTTACATCACAAAAGTAAAAGTTTTGTCATCTAAAGAATGATACTTTAAGATGCAAACTTTACCTGGCACTACATCTAAAGACTAAAAACTAAACCTATTTGGCCGAGTTTTTACTAATTTACCTTAACGTTAGAAAAAGTCAATTTGTGTGTTTTACAGGAAGACGTCCATTCATTAAACTGGAAGGCTAGCTATAAAGTATGAATTTTCGAACTTACGAGATGACGACCACCACTGTTTTATCACATTCTTATTCCATTCATGATCGTGAAGCCATTATAAAAATTCGTGTGTGTTTTAGCTATGATGCCGACAAAATTTATGATTGTTAAGTGAAGTGCTAGTAAAGACAAATATTATTGGCAGTTGGCGTAGATGCTACTTATGTACATTGAAGTGCAAAGTGCTTGCAGATAATTCATTATCTTTTCTGATTTTTTAGACTTGTGGGGTGCACGTCAATGCAGTCTACTAATTTTTTCTAAATTAATCCTAATCCTGTACATAGTTTTCTCAGCGTATTTTGGATTTGCTCCCCTGAAAATGATTTTCGCGTACAAAAATGTACGTGCGTCTAGAGTAAATAGTAAAAACCTTATATACTTTGGTATGTATGTCAGTAGTTCTAGTTCTAAAAAAATCATTTACAGTTACATACTTTCTTTCTATACATGGCTTAAATGTGAATTAAACGATACACATGATAAGAAAAAGCACTTAAAATATCTACAGTTTTGCATGACTCCCTCTCTACATCTGCCTAATTCAAATCTTTCCGGTTCGCTTATTTTCGTCTGTTCAACTTTTGCGAAAAAAGAACAAGCTTTCTTAGCTACCCCACGCTTGAAAGAAAATAGCACGAAAAAGAAGGAACAATGGCAAAAAAATTTAGAGCAGGCCCTAGCCTACTCGCCTGAAGAATGTATCTAACTGACGAGATTTCGCGTCAGAATTATGCGTTTTCGGAAGTTGAAGTCAGCGTCGGGTATTTTTTTTTGTACGAAAGGGGTCGTCGTATATATTTATTCTTTTTCTTCAAGTGAATGAACAGTCAGTCTATTAAATTATGAGGATTTACAAGTCACAACAAAAAGTTTCATAATTCTATTAAACTTTTTACATTATTGTTCAACTGAACATACATTCCCTCAAGTAAAAGCATGTCTGAAAAGTGAATTGGTATTGGTAGCTATTTTGTGAGAACACCATCTATCATGAAAATATTCTCCCGTAGCAAGAAAAAAGTGTATTGTCTTCTTGAAAATATGTCATCTAAAAAATGCTTACTCACACATGTAAATGCGGAATAAACGCATGTACACACAAAAAAACTCATTCAATTACGCTTGATATTCACGAGCACACAACCAACCACTCATAAAAGTAAATGAAAGGGTATGTCAAGAAGAAGTTTATCCTGTTGATAAAAAAATTTTCAAACTTTTTTTTGGGGAGCAATGATTTGAAATGGTTGTGATTTTGTGTCCCCTTTGTAAAATATGGAAATCTAACGGAAATGCAGGATGTGTGGACTTGATGCTTATACAAACTACTAGCTGGCTGATGACATCAAAAGTAAAAAAAAACATAGAGACAGAGTGCCACAAGGCATTTCTACAGTGGTATGGTACATGCTTGTATAATACACCTAAAATATATGGATCATCTCGTAAGCGAAAACTACATTTGTTGTTTTACTATGCTACACAAGATATGATTAAAGCACATATATGAACAAATCCGGTTTTCAATAAGTTTCTTTTTTGGTAAAATTATTTATGATATGGTCCTACTGTGCCTATATTTTTTTAACGTGGGGCCCTATATCCTTCCGGAATGCCATCCTTTGACAAGACAATCTGGTAAAGTTGGAACGCTCTGGAAATGAAAAATGCTTGAGCGAAGCTGAGGTAAAGCTTCCACATTCTGTAAAATCTGTCTCCATACTTTGATCGGAGTTTGTCTGGCCAAGCAGCATCAAAGTTTTTCTCCCAGGCAGCTAAAGTTTTGGCTCACTATCCGGTCAAACTTCTCGTTGAGGTCACGATAGTCGCAGAGACGGAACTCCACAGGGAATCCTTTACAAATCTGTTCTCCGTAACGGGTTTGCTCCTTCGAGATTGAGCATCCAACCACTGAGACTCCATAATGTTTGGCGAGATGAAGATCTAAACTCCCGAAGCCGCAGCCGATATCTAAAACTTTCATGCCTGGTTTCAATTTCAGCTTCTGGGCGATCAAGTCCATTTTCGCGAATTGAGCCTCGTCAAGGGTCTTTGCTTGAGCCCAGTAACCGCACGAATATTGCATGTATTTTCCCAGCATCACCTCATAAATATCATTTCCTATTGATTTTTATGAGGAAGAAACAGGGTCCACCGAAACAAAAAGGAAAAGAAAAAGAAACAATATAAGAATTTGAATTGGGTTTACTTTTCCATTTAACATAATCCTTCCCCATGTCCGACCTCATTTTTTTCGTTATATCCCCTCCTTTCCCATCATACTTCAAAGTCATTTTATATATAGGAAATAAAGGAAAGAAAAAGTTGTGAACTAAAAGTATAAGTAATCCAAGCTCGGACTAAATTGCCACCAGAATACAAAATTAGTTTGGTAGAAACAAAAAAAAGCTGACATGATCATGACTTGAGTGACTTTAGACTGTAAGCCGTGAGAAAGTAATCCTGATCATCACTGACTGAGTGAGTTAGGATAAAAAAGTTTTCGTTGAGTTCACTGAAAACGATAGACAACTTAACTTACCAATATCGTAATGCCCTTCTCCAACAGCCCAAGCTCTATTTTTGGTCTGCAGATTCATTTTTGACATGAGCCAAGTGAGAGGATGAAGAATCTGTTTCGTATTTCTTGTTTTCATCGCCCGAACAGCCAACCCCGTCAAATCCTGAGTTGTCCATTCTTCGTCCATATACCCCTCAAAAAATCCAAAGTTTCTTTCGATCGCATTTCTCAAATAAAATTCTTTCTCCTTTAGTACTTGCACATCATAAGGGTGTTTTCCATTCACCACGGTCCCGCAAAGTGCGTGCTTTTTATCAACTATTTTTTTCACCAACGGGAAAAATGCTAAACACAAATATCGCATCAGCGTTTTATACAGATTAAAACACCCAAACACTACATGCTCCGCCACATCGTTAGCAAAATCGGTGATAGACATTTTGGTCACTTTTTTTGTGGCTTGTTTCACGAAATTAAGATATGCAAATTATTGATTTTTGATATTCCCTTGTCACCAATAAATGGAAGAACTTTGAAATGGACAAAATTACGTTGAAGCAGCTACAAAGCTGCCGCGTAGAACGCACACTGCTAGCTGTTATAAGAATGCATTTAAATTCGAATATTCGGAATAAAACGATTTTCCTCAATTACATGCAATAAAATTTTTGTGTAGATGGACGGTTGGTTTATTCACTCCCCACTGACCTGTGTTGACTAGAACGCGGTCATTGAGTTACTGATAGTGCCTTACTTACTCATTCCTCATTATATTTTCTCTCTGACTGGTTATGTATTTCAAAATTGTTAGCTTTAGTAGAATTCTTTAGAATGAGATGAAAATGGAATGTAAAGATTAAGAGTTTGTGGGAGTTAATGGTAAGATGCAATCAGAATCAACAAAAGTAAAAAATATATTATTTCACGTTAAAAAAATGACCATTCGTTTCATGGGTAAGTGCTTCACACGTGCGTGTACTTAAGCCAACACAAGCGTTTGTAATCGAAAAGTACAACAAAGAGAAGAACTACATAGGAATCTAACTCATCTCAGGTAATGCTGGTTGTATTTCTTTTACGATAACCATTATAAACAATGTTTGCGTCCTTAAGAATTATATTTATTATTATACTTTTAGTAAGCAGAATCAAAAAAAATCATTTTATGCTTATTGTATGGGCCCTTCACAGACCTCACACTCACACTCATCAAGAACAACGGAGACAACGGCAAATTGTACATCCTAATTAGATGAAATAGTGTATATAGTTGCTCTCATGTTTGCAATATGGTAAAGTAAGGTTCTGAGTGAAGGAATGTTTTGTGTAACGAATAATAAGTAAGTTGAATTGCAAATCCGAATGAATGATTTGATTTTCGTTCAGATTGCTTATCAAGCAGGGCGATGATGCAGGCGCAGTGGTAATACTATAATAAAATAGGATGCTTTTCTTGCGGCGAACAAATTGAAAAGGAGATGGGCAAGTCTTTCAAAAAATAAAAGGGATACAGTTTAGTTCAGAAATCGTTTGCAGCAGCATTGCTGTCCATTTTTTGTGCAATTTTTGTACTGTATTGCATGAACTATGCATTTTAATGGTGATGATGCTGATTGTGAACCTAATAAATTTTTAAGAAGTTGTACTTAGTTCCCCGTTCATAAAAATATTCTTTTTTTTTTGCATTCGTGAAAACATTGAGAACAAGAATGCATTGAAAATAGCAGCATCGAAATTTGCAATATAATATGAAACAGACAAGCAACGGTCATTGTTGAGGGTTCCACTTAAAATTATGTATTACATATTCGAGCTGTACGTAAGATGCGAGGAAAATGGAGCGAAAACGAGAAAAGATAAATGATTACAGGAGAGCATTATTGCGGATGCAAAAATTATGCATTAAGGGGCAGGATGGAAATGTAGTTGTAAGCAATTTTTAATTTATATTGCAAATTTCAATTTAAATTGTCAGTTACATTCAGTTCTGATGCGTTTGCATGAAATTGCAAGTGTAATGTAATAGTAATAGAATAGTGGGCACATTGTGTTACCTAATTAAAATTCTTATCTTTTCTAGCAAGAGAAGCAAATGACTAGAAATCTTCCTTGTAATAGAACTCCTCATATTTTTTTATATGCCTCAATCACTGCTTCTGTGATTGGCCTATCATTATACAAACTGTCGGAATCAAAAAAGACAGAAGTTTTTCTGCTTTCGATTGTCAGCTTTAGGAAGGAAACTGTACCACACGTACGATGCGTTGTTAGCGTTCAGAAAAATAATTTTTTGCTGGCCCTCATCAACGAAAGTGAAGGGAGAGTTGGATCTTGATCTTTTGCCCTGCAGTATTTTCAAAATTCTCGATCTGTTGAGGACATTGCGTAGAAAGGGAGAAGCTAATATTATTATGTTGTAATTTTCAATAATTATATAAGGTGGGCTTCATATTCTAGCGCACTGCGTCATTTCTAGTTTTTGTCCTAGCCTGTTTGACAACATCATCTTTGCGCTATTAGCCATTTACTCATTTATTGCCAAAAGAATTATAGTTTTGAAGAAGGAAAAGGATATAGAGTAATTCAATGTATCGAAAAGTATGTACTTAATGGTAATAGGATATTTGCAATTTTCCCCAATCTGCTAAAATGTTTTTAGTTGAGGATTTTGCAAATAGTAAAAATAAGTACTGTACAAATTTCTGTATCAAAATATTATGTTTCCCATGATATGCGTCAGCCATACCGGGACGGACTGAGCAATAAACATTTGGTGGGAGGTTAAGGATCATCAGTTTTGATCTTTATAGACCCCAAAAAGTTTATGAGACGTTTGAATTTCGTCGGTAGTTTTAAATGATTTGCATAATGCGACCATTTCCCGTTTCTATTTCTGCAAATTGCTAGTAAAAGATTGATATCTTTTCATCCTTTCCTTAAAATATGCTGATGGCAATAATCGGAAAGGAGGATGAACATGCCATAAAATGAGGTTAGACTTCGGAAGTGGTTCATTTACTCTAAAACACGCCGTCATCTACAACCAAAATTTTAGTGGAAAACGGCAAATGAACACATATGAAAGCGCTTTTTATTTCCCAAACTTTTATTAAATGATCTGTCATAATATAGCTTGACGAGTAGCAGTTGTTGTAGCGGTTGGCTGCGAAAAACGCCGTGAAGTGCACCTAACCATCATGTCATCATCATCAGTCTCTGATTTTGATGTCTGCGGTTGTCAGTGGAAGTAATGCAGTGCGTGGAAGTGACGCTTGCTACTTTTTCAGGCCAGAAAAGTACGAAACTCTCTCTCAAAATTGTAATAATAATGACAATATTGTGTGGTGTAGGCAATGACGGCGAAAATTTCTTCAGTATGCGGCAGCGACAAGCGCGATGTGTTGACAAGTTTGCTTTCATTATTGTTTTTCCAATGCTTTTGGGCATTGACATAAATAGATTTCTATTTTGGGTTCAAGAGGAATGACCATGTAAATTCTTGTTTTCACCAACATTCCATCTAATTTTTGTGATCTTGGACGTCATATTGCATTACAAATGGGATTTGCTATATAGGGAAACATAACAAATCGTAAACTTATTTATTGGGATTCATTAATTGAGTTGATGCGCAAGTAACAGTTCTTATGACAAGACAAGACAAAACAAACCAGTCTAGTAATATTTACAACTTGGTTTTTTTTGGTCACCATTAACTTAACATTATGTTACGTTGAGCATCGAGCAATACTCAGTTTTTTTGTAATTACAAATGTAAGTAGTCATCAATTAATTAATTCACATTATCTCTTAATTCATATTCATATTAAGTTTAGTCTTGAATGCTGAAAGGTAATCCTTAGGAATTGGTAATTTTTTTCCTTCCGGCTATTCTCACAAGCATGGAAGAAGTTTGCATGTTTTAATTTGAGATGTTTTGAAATATTTTGTAAAACGCAATCCTCGGAGACAATAATTGTACATGTTTTAGTTATTGTCAAATGTGTAAGTGTACATACCGTTGAATTGAGCAAACATGTTTCACACTGTCTTGCCAAATGGTGTCCTATATTTTCTTGACAAGCAATCTACTTACACATTTAAAAATGAAATGATATAGTCCGGATCACATAAAAAGTCTAGATGGTTCCCGATTAATGCCCTAATTGTGACAACTAAATATATCTTTGCCATTGTATTGTGGAAACGGTCTGATGGTCCCTCCATTCAGATAGTTCATGATAGTTAAAGTAAACGAAAAGTTTATATTTAGACCTTAATAACAAGCTCTGCGTTGCATGCATTGCCTTATTATCTCTTAAAATCAGATATGGTGAAGAGTCTCTGATTACAGGAGACTATCTGTTAACACGTCCGACAGAAATCTGTTGACCAGCAAGCACAAGTTATTGTTCAGACTGCAAAGTACCTAGCGACCTTTTCTTCAAGCGCTTGAACCTGCATTTCAACGTTACTTCTAACACGAAACAGTTCACTCCATTTACCAAGGTTTTTGGCGAAGAAAAAATATTTTCATGACTTTTCCAGAACAGTGATCATGTAAAAATTGTTACAATTGCCACCTACGATAAAGAATTCAGACTGCACACTAGTTCACGCTCTCTTAAAACGCGTGAGGAACAAAAAAAAAAGTACTGACATTTTAAACTCCACAACAGCTATGGTCCGCGTATTAGTTCAGCATGACTGAAGATCACAGCGTTATCAGGCATCTATCATTTTTTTGTGTTTCAGAGTAAGGGAAATAGGTGAAGTTGTCACAAAAATTGAACATTTATTGCATAGAGACAGATGAAAATCGACTTAATAGTGTGGAATGGAATAAGTGTAGTTGATTTAGGTTCAAGATTTACTCGCCCACTAGTTCGTCGACGTTATCTCGAGCGAAAGTTTTGCATCTTTTTATTCATCTGTGGTATTTGACACCTGTGCTTTAATAAAATTACACAACTGAAGACTCAGCTCGAGTCTGCATAATATTTTGTGTGAAAAAAGGCTAGAATGGTTTAATCTTTCATTTCATTTGTTGGCCTTGCTCTTGATAGTATTGAAGCATGCATTCAACACCACTCACATATCGTTCTGCAGCCAAGTTCAACGAGATGCTTCTTCTAAATCATCGATTCGTAGTGCCTGGCTAGAAAAAAATATCTTATACACTATTTATAGAGTGAACTATTATAAAAGTACCAACTGACCTATTATAACGCTTGTACATGGGAAGATGTTTATATGACGCTTATCCTAGACTTCAGACTGCACATGAGAAGATGCGTCACGCTCATTGCTTTATCTATGATTTAGCTGCAAGGATCATAATCTGATATTTTTGAGGAATAGTTAGGCTAATAGGGGACAATCTTATCATTAACTTGCAAAAGATAAGTAAATAGTTCGGAATGTGCATCAAGTATGCGATTCTTTTTTAGGATTATCTGTACAACTTGTAATTATAATGCATTTGGACGATTGACGCCTGATCACGTTTGAGATTGATCTGAATCAGGGTTTTGGAACACCAAATAAAACAATTTTTATGCTATGCATCAATAACTAGTCCATTTTGTAGTATGGTCACTGACATTGTCAATGACAAGAAATCAGCCATTAACTAAAGTCTTCTTTCGAGCACTTTCCGAGTAATAAACTCACATTGCCCCAAAAGATGTCAAGGATCAGCAAAAGTCACAGAATTTTCGATTTTAATATTCATATTTCATGATGTCGATACAGAGAATGGGATTTTTACATAACAAATATTTTATAACACGTACATACTTACCTATGAATTAAATTTAAAAGTATTCATTTCGCTTAACTTCCTTTGATTTGAACACGGGATTGAAATTGAAATAAAGGGATTGAAAATTTTTTTATTTACTTTTACGCTCGCTTGAAATTAGGGTTAGTTTTCTGCGTAGAAGATACACACAGTAGAATACAGATACTTGATTTTTAGCGTAGGTACAAGTACAACTCAAGATGATGATGTGATGATGATATATGATGGACCGAAATGTTTCACTCATGGTGTTTCACTCAGGTAGAATAATTATAAGAGTTCGGGTAGTGTGAGTAAATGCTTAAGTTTAAATTGAAGAGTATACGTAATCGAACGAGACTAAAAATATTAGGTTTGTATTTTTTATGTTACAGTAGGTGAATCAAACTTTACTCTATTAAAAATGTATGTACGGTTGAGTACGATGTACCGTTTTGATCTAATTTCGAATAAAGAATTACGACTTTCAGCGTTCCTTCCAAAAATGAAAAATACAAGAACAGCAAATCAGGAACCTTTCGTTGATTATTTGAGTCAAGCTCCATTTCGCAAGCAAGTTTTACAGCGAAAAATACAAGATTTAACTTCTTCTTTCAAGCACTCTGCTCTTCAGGAGGATTAACACTTGTGCTTCGAGCAGGCTTTTTTAGAGTAAATGAAGCAACAGGAGGCTCCTCTTCTTCCCCTTCAGGAGCGGGAGCCTCTTCAGTTTGCCCATTCATTGGTTTAGCTTCACTGTAGCTTACGGAAGGAACATTAGACATTTCGTATTCGTCAACAACTGTAGGATTGGGTTGGAATTTATTCTTTGATGATGATTTATTTGCAGCCTTTGAAGTCACTGTCGCTGGCTCAGGTGGACCGGCACAAACACGTTTTATGAATGCTGTGCAAAATCGTGTTGATAATTAATTAAGTAAATTATTTCCCTTACCAAAAACCAATTTGAAAATGGAATGAATGAAGCTTACGCATCCATTTTGTGAATCCTTCGTCATCACATGGGTCGCAACATTCGTTCATAATCTCCAACACTTCGTCATGATCTAACTTTTCCCCTAAACATTTTGTCGCATTGAATTAGATATTATACCTCACCAAAACATTTCGAATTTATTGTCAACTTTTGGGCCTAACCATATCCAAGAAGCAAATGGCTAAGTTGATTTGCTGATATGTACCCATTACCCTCCTTATCGTAGAGTTTGAGAACCTCAATATAGTCATCAATCTGTCCCACGTCTTTGTCTTTCTTTGCATCCGCATAAATTGGAAGAAATTCCTCAAGTGTGAGCATCTTTTCACCTATATTATTTAGAATCATGACAAAGCTGCAGGCTTAAGTTTTCAACATTCCAAAACATCAAAGAGCTCTGTATCTCATCACATTAGTACGTTTCATGGCTTCATGCAAACTTCATAAATAACGCAGCATTATTATTCTCACGGTCCATCCCGGAGGCATTGGGAGAACAATATAAATATAACCGTAGCTCTATCAGCTACAGCTCTCGTCAACACCAAAATTCATCATTTTTTATAAAAGGAATTTTTAATTCCAACTGAAATTACAATATTCATGCATGCAACTCACCTCGTCGGGTCACTCCACCGCTCAGTTTGTTGATGGTTTTGAGAGTAGGCGTCAGTTCCAGAGCTCGAAGTAAATCACCAAGTCTGCATGCATCTACTGTATTCGAGCCATCCCAGTCGTAAATGGAGAAAGCAAATTTTGCCCCTAAAAGTGAGTACATATTCCAAAGTAAGCAAAGTTATATAACGCAGCGTTGCACAAAGTTGGTGGACTTTGTCGGTGAAGAAATTCCACTATTCTGGATTATTGTCACATCACCACTTACTTTAATGTAGCCCGCGGGCCTTGTTCAGCCTCTTTTATTATTTCGAACCATAGTGGGAGTTGAGCGGGGAAAACTTTCATGAATATGTAATTTTTTACCAGTAAAAAAATGCAAAAACTGTACTCACGCTCTATTTCCTGAGGGCTTAATCCATCCATCTTTCCTTGCTTTGATTGATTACACGCAAATTAGCAACAGGGAATTATGACAATCACAAGAGGGGTAGTGCAATACCAGCTCTCTGAAGCAGCTCTATGTATTCAAACACTCTCACTTTTTTTAGTCAGGAGTCTACAAATTAAGCGTATCAGATTTCCCCTGATGGAAGTCAACCAGGCTCGTTTTAAGCTTCCTATCGCCCTTCCTCTCACGTTTCCCGGTGAATTCCCTTTCCCCTTCTGTCGTCTGTTAAAACGAAACCCAAGCTGGATTTTTTATTTCAGAAGGAAATTAAACTTTTTCATGGAACAGAGAAGATCAATTTTTCCCAACAGACACTATGCTGCACACAGAAAAACCAAAGTTTGATCCAAGAGAGAGGCAATTTAGTTTCTCCCTCACACACTCACACCCGCAACGTCGCAAATGACGATGATGGAGGATGTTGATTAATGCATAGAAAATCGGTTTTTGATGTGAACATACATTAAATATCATGCAAAGTATGTCGCATTACTGGCACATTACACGTTTCGACCGCTCGTTTATTGCGTAAAATAAACTTTTTCCGTATTCCTGAAAATGTTTCATCATATCATCGTCAACTTAGAAATCCTTCTTCTTTCCTTCCCTGTCGGCATTCCGCATCATCACAATTTTGAAGCTTTAGTTAAAGCGTTATACATTTTCCATACTAAATGGGTTAGCATTCCCAAGGGTCTTATTATGAGATCAAAGTCTTATTAAAACATAGTTTTTGAATCTGTTTAATCTTCACATGTGCAGGCTGCGCCACCATGTTTCACCACAATTTCATAACTTTATCAAGGGGAGACGAACAAGAGGTGTAAGAAATGTCATGAGTCATAAAGCTGCTGAGCCATAATAATCATCATAATATATTCAGAAGAGGATGTTTACCGAGTATTATTAAAGTTTATTTCTTTAAAGCCTCCTTTGCATGCAATTCTGGCAACAACTTTTGCCGTTTTTTAATTCATTGGATATGAGTGCATGGTGCATAGTATATTCCACGTACTTACTTATAATAATTCCACTCTGGAGCGTTTTTCATCTGAATATACTAAATGCGGCTGTTATGGCTCATTTAGAACTACCACTTTGTATATATGGCATTTATACTTATGCATATTCATTCCATCAATCAAATTGTTACAGGTACACATTATTTGCATTTACATGAGCCTATCAGATTGCATACTTTGTAATAGCATTGACTAATGAAATGTATTCTAATCCGAATCGAATTCACTGAATGTAAGATTGCTAAAAATTTTGATCCTCTTCAGGTAGGTTTTGAATAAAGGTTTAAAAATTTCTTACTGTTTAAACCTGAATCCATCGCAAAATATTTATTTGCAAAACATGCATGCTGCGATTTTTTCCTTACATAAAGATCCATAAATTGAAGTAATAAAGCATAAGCAGGTGGGTTCATGGCTGCCTTATAATGCTACCGCGTTCCATTCCACGCAGAAAAAATCAAAATAAATAACGCGAGGAATCACTAACCCTAGATAAGATACCTTGTTGAAAGTACCAACGTTTAGCTTGAAAAAAATAATTTACACCTTATTTGATTCCGATGGTAAAAAAGTGTAAATCCCCTATAAACGCATCATGTTATCGCATGAGATTTTTACTCTACTTCTACAATCCCTAAAGTTTAAAGTTTGTTTCGTGATTTTTAAGACACTCGGTTTGATGGGCAACAGCACGGCTTTATTGAGGAGACCAGCATCATTGATGCGTGGAATCAAACAAGTTTTACAGAACCGAGTTAAGAATGCGAAAGGATATAGGCATAAAGTGGTCGAAAG
>JAHZMX010005722.1:0-12881 GCA_027743895.1 Seira musarum
GAATTTTACAGAAAAAAAAATAGTTTTAGTTTTAGCTACTTACAAATTAGAAATAGTTTAAATAGATTTAAAGAGTACGAAAGTATCAAAAATGTGTATTAATAGTCGTAATCGTAAAGTGATTGATGATCTTATTTAATTTAAACGAATCAATTGTGAACTGTTCGTTGCTAATTACGTAATGAGAAGTAATAAATGTTGAAACGATAAGTGTAATTAATTTATCTGACAATTCAAGACTTGTAATTTTAAATTCACTCCCACTGGCGCTGGGGATTCTGGGATGTAGGTCAGGTCTGGTTCATTGTTACTCGTTGAGCTTAATGTAACTAATTGTAAAGGTGAATTGGACCCGTTATGATTGATCCATTGTCATTCATTGATCCTCACAATCAGTTTATTTTACTGATTTCAGCTTTAAAACTATTCGAAAAACTATTGGTGGAATTGGAATGTAAGTAGGTTAGTTTCATGATCTTGTTGGAAGTGGACATAGTTCAAGTCAATTTAGGAGCTTGAGGCATTGCTTGTTCGATTATTGATGTGGTAGATTATACGCCTTCAATTAATGATTTCCTCCTGAATTAAGACAATTGCAGTTATAGTTATAACGGATTTAGTTAATTATCCAATTTTTGGCATGTTGGATGAATGTATTTTGGTTTTTTGCATTTCGTGAAAGAATGTGTTCTAATAGTAATGATTCATTGCCAAATGATTTCAAAATAGATTTAATTGTCTGGTTGGATAACGGAATAAGTTTTTCATAAGGTCCAACTGTAACAGAATGGATCAATGAATGTTTGTTTAGACAATCACGGTTTGGATTTGTAACGGAATTGATGTCGTGCTTTCACTGGGATGCGGATGCTCATGTAGGACGGATGTACATGGAATTTAAATGTTCTTGCATTTTACTTTTATGACGGATCGGTTTGTCTTGTCAGAACTTTCCCGAATACCTTCCGTCCTTTTATTAGTAAGCAAGGCTTTCCACGCACTACGTGATTCAAATTAAATGGTCTTTGAACATTTTGCTTCTGATTTAAAATGTTTTTGAATTTGTACGTTTATGAATTTTTCCATTATAAGTTCATCAAATCCGTTAAGACTTGTTTCTGTTATATATCCAAATGGAGAACTTAATTTGGCTATAAAATGTCTAATCCGTATTTGAAGCTTTTAATCAAGTGACTTAAATATTGAATCCGACACTCCCAAATGTAAGCGCGTTTCTTTCCTAATTGACCGCGATACGTGATTGTGATACCGGGTTGCCGTAACACATGGGAGCATATACTTCGCACTTCATTAGACTCACAGAATATTTCTATTTTCCAATTTCTAGAACATTTTTATTCTGGTGTAGCTGTTAGCCTTACAAAAAATCCATGAAGTAAGTAAAAGGAAGATTGTAAAATGTAGATCGTGACTAGGTTGCAAAAACAAAATGATTTTGTTTGTTTCTTTTTGCACTTGGCAGTTTTGTACATTTCGTAGAGTTGTAGTTGTACCTCCTATGAATTTCAATTAGTTTGTTTTTGGTAGGTCCTTCATACGTGTCATGATCGTATAGGAGCTTCAGTGTCAGGGTTAGGAAAGATCAGTGGAAGAAATTGGTTCTTGGAAACACCGGATTTTTTATTTCCTATCCAACTTTGTACTGACTGGGAAAGTGAAGAAAATATTCGAGATACTATTTGAAGGCAATTTGGAGTAAAATGAATTTACTTCAGACATTTAAATGTTATCAAACAAGAATTGGGTAAAAATGTATCGGACATGGCCGTGGGTAAAAATAGGTTTTAACTGGTAGGCGACAATAAGGAAGAACTTAAAATAATGATGGGAAAACGGATTTAAAAGTAAAGTGAGGAAAAAACGGGATGTGATGTAAGCGACTAGAAACGACGGAAATATTACTTATTTCCCACTGGGAAGCGAATTCTTAAATTGGATCTTTCTAAATCCTTAATCGTGATGTGATTGTCTAACCTCGGACTACAGGTCTAAAATTGTCGCTTGCAATGTATTCACACGCGTTCCTCGAAAGGAATTTTCCATTTCCATTTTTTGTCCTAGTAGGGAATATATGCATGTCATTCCTCCACTTCCACTCCTTTCACCGCGACACCATACCATTTGCATTTCCATTTCAATAGCAGAGGATTACTCGGATTGCAATTGAGAATTGTGATCACACAATCTTGACTTGTCATTACAACTTAACATTTAACCGTCCTGCTATAACTGTAATTTTGAACGATGCCATGTCGTGATTGTAAGAGCAAAGCTAAAGTGCAAGTGCAATGCAAAGGCATTTACAAAATAGCTTTACATTCACTTAAGGTTTAACAGAAATTGTTTCCCAGAGATTTTCAAAAGGAAAATAGCATCACAACCGTAGTCAAAGTGGTAGACCTTCGCTCCAGTTCATATCGACGAGGGAATGAGGCAAGAAAGGTCGTGTTTTCGACTTTTCGAACCTTTTTTGTTTACATTCTTGTCCCATGTCCTTCTTGGAATTCAAATGTGTAGCATCGAAACTGTTTTCTGATTGAATGCTACACAAATAAATAAGAATTAGGAGAATGGGATAATAGGAAGGATGACTATTGTACAAAGTTTGGGATATTCAGAGAGTTTTTGAGTTTTAGAATCCCACTGATGCTGCCCAATTCTAGTTTATTGTCATTTTTGAAAACTCAACATCCTAAAATTTCATCAAACGAACTTCCAAAGCCTATTCAATTCCAGAAAACAATTTGATGAAATGTCGAAAAACTATAACATTTTGTTCATTAAATTCTAACATGTTTCGAAAAAGTCTTAAACTCCGATTTTCGAGCTTTTTAAGAATGTAACAAGCTCATGTTAGAATTTATTTTCCAATTTCCATTTCTTGACTTTCGGATTACACCGAACTCCTAATTCCATACCTTACGTATAAGCTTGCGAAAACTGGAATTATGAACTTCTCTGTCTAAAAACTGTTTAGGTGCCTTTGAATGATCTTCAAATAAATTCGGTCCATTTGTACTTGTCATTGTGAAAAGTGAAAGTCATCAAGCTTATCTAGGACGTGACTGATAGCCATCATCCACTGCATGCCACCATCAACCAGACATCGTTTTCCTCCATTTCTTTTTACAAGGGAACATTTTCAAGTGCCCCCCTAATCGCATATACCACTCATACTGTCTTGATCAGCTATTAATGCCAGTTATGAATCCGTTGTCGAAATACTGGAGATATTTAAGACGAATTTTTAATTTTAATTTTTTATGAAAAAAATTGCTACGTTTGTATGAGGATCGACATCACTTTGCGGATTTCATACATATATTCAGCACATTAAAGTAAATGGCAGAAATAGAAGGAAGGTCAAACCATTTCTTTGTCCAAGAGGAAAAATACGTTACAAATTCGGTTTTGGAAGTTGGGGTTGATCTGTATTCCAACCAATGCATTGTGCATAGTCTAGTCGCAAGTTCGGGAACACGTTTTTTCTTTCACTGTGCTACAGTCCGACGACTTTAACCAAAAATTGATTTAGGACATGAAAGAGCGCATTTCAGAGATTATGTAAGTGCCTCCAATTTTTGAAATATTTGTAATCGCCGTTTTTACTGGCTCTTTTACTCTGTTCTCATCGTCCTACTTGGCACGGCATGTAGCCGTTAGAAAATTGCCCCAAATTCTTGCCCGACTGTATGTTAAAAAATTTCAGCTTATTACACCAGGAAGAATAGACTCTGCTCTATAACCTAGACCAAATTTTATGGTGCAGTGGCTTCAGTTTTGCCGACGCCGTGGGTCGTAAGTCTAAAAAATCGAAGTGCCTATTATCGTCATTTCGTCACCTATGTACCTTTTAGGCTTTAATGTGCAGAAGATTGCGCTTTCGGGTGCTCGACGCGTTATCAATAATAAAATAAGCATAAAGGAACCTAATTCCATGGTTTTCCAGGCTATATCAATGCTATTTCATATAAAAATTACTTTTTTCTCTAAAACTAGAGATTTTTCCAATCTAATTTTTCTCATATCACATGCAGCTATATGCTGGGAGATTCAGAAATTTTCTTTTGCATGCTAGACGCTGCTTGAACCAGTTAATCTAACTCCGGCAGTTTTGCTTGCTGAAAGTTGAAAAAAGCAGTAAAAATAATTAAAGAAATCTTGGAACAGGTTCTGTCTCGTAAGCACCGTGCCGATGGAAGGAATCAGAGAAGTGAATTCGGCTCTAGCTACGATTACCCTTTAGCTTATCTGACAAGTTGCTGACACTTTAATATTCTGTGAAGTGTGCTCTTTCATATCCCAAATCAGTTTTTTTGCTGAAATTGTCAGAATGCGACATACTGAATGATGAACGTTGTTCCCGAACTTAAGACTAACCTAGTATATGGACATTTTCAGGCACGAAAATAAAAATTAAAAATTCATCTTAAATATCTCCAGTACTTCGATAACGGATTCGTAACCAGCATAAAACACTGATCAAGACCGTATGAGTGGTATATGCGATTAGGGGGGCACTTGAAAATGTTCCCTTGTTAGTCCCGAAGCCAATACCAGGCTACTTGAAGGGCCATTTCCTTTTCTTTATTCTCTTGAATTTGTATTTTACGCGTGCTTCACATTTATCATCATCACTTCACATTAATATTGCGTAGTGTAGGGACTGACTGATGTACGTGTTCCTATTTAATTAATTTTTTTTCTCGCGACTACTGGACCAGAAAACTGGAAGGAAATGATGCGATAGCATCGTCTTCGTCTCTTCTTAACACTCGCACTCAACCCAAGTCTCAAGTCAGTCAGTCACTTTATGAAATACTGGTGAAGAAGGTCAATGGAGAAGCGAGACATGCCGACGCCGTTTTCCAGTATCCTTGAAGAAATCTCTCATGAGTCATGTTCATTCATAGTCATGACATGGTTATGACTATCACTCCTCCTGCCATAAGTCTGGGGTAGAGCAAAATTGAAGTCTACCAATCGTTCCAAAAAATACTCGAGACTTGAGCTTGAGTTTTTGGAGAAGGGTCCTTTCCTTCCTCTTCTTGCTTCGCTTGTCCCACTTGCATAAGTTATTGTTTCATTGCTGTGCTTTAGATAAAAATTAGTGCATAAAACTATGTATTCCTGACGTTCTTTTTTCAATACAAATGCTTTTTATGAATTCAATTTATTTGTTATTAGAACAACAAAAAGTTTTGTTTAACATTATTGTTTGCATTTTAAAATTATTCTGAAGTTGTGGAGAATCATTAAAAAAGTTCTTTAATATTAACAAGCTCTAAAATGCTTTAATGATTACCTCGCCATTCTTAATAAATAGTTTGCACAATAAATCTCAAGGCTGCAATAATTGCTAAACCAATATATACGTATTTAGCTTTACTAGGTTGAAGCCATTGTTTAAATTGCAAGCATTAGGGGAAAATGTAGGTGTAAATAGATGCTTTTTGAATTGCGGAGTGGATACAATAAGTAAATCGGAATCTATACTTATGATACGAGGGGATGGTCACTTCTAGGGATGGGCAAAACATGCAAATGCATGTTTTTGTGCGTTTTAGTAGGACGATAAGACTCTGTAGTTTTTCATATCCAACAAAATTAAGCCAGATGAACCGCATTTGTTAGCGCATATTTTGGGGTTTTTGCGCATATTGCATATGCGCGGTCATATTTTGCAAAAAATTGCAAAATTGGGTAAAAATCAAGCTTTTTTCGGTGAAAATTGACATTTGAACTGACTGAATTCATCAAAGCGCTTTCTTACTCCCAAATTTTTCCCCAAATTCGTCGAAATTTTGGGTTTTCAAAAAAAATTGTCTGGAATATTTGGTAAATCGGTCGGGCAATCGTAGAACAAAATGGCTTTGTCGTATCCTAACCGTTTTTCTCACGCACAAAGTTTTCAAATTCGTTGATTTTGGCCAAAAATTAGCTATAAATGAGCCGTACTACGAAATTAATGAAATTTTTTAGCTCAATTGTGTCAAACTATGCTGAAATTTTTAGTATTATAGTGCATATTTAAGTGCATATTTTGCCCTTTTTTAGGGCATAAATGCATGCATATTTTGACCGTTTTTAGTGCATGTTTTGCCCATCTCTAGTCACTTCAATACAGTGCTGAACAATAGTGTCGCGAGTTCTTAAAAAATTTCGAATGCCAACATGCCTTACCGAGAGAAGTCGACTTTCTGCGATTTACTATAATTGTTTTACAAATATGGCATACGTACATTGAACAGGAACTGAATATTTTCTGACTAAGTATGTAAATAATTAATGAGTTGAAAACTGATTAAAATTTTATAAAAATTAAGGATCGCGTTAAGGTTATAATTCAGCATTATGTAGCCATCACTAGTTGTACTTGTTTTGGTCCGGTCGAGTCAAGATACAAACAAACGAAATGGATCTGACATGGTAGTAATCTAATACCAAACTGACAATGTGAATGATTTTATGTTCTACTTTTAGCTACGCATTGGCTTGAGCAGTCGGTGGAGAACTGATAAAGGGCCATCATAGGCAGTGGTCATAACCATATCCATGTAAGCTATCGTAGTGCTTGTGTTCTATTTCTCTCTTTAAATGTGACAAATAGGAGAAAGGAAGGAATGCGAGACAAGGGCTACTTCATGAAATCATAAAGAAGAGCTGACTGATTGTGACTGCGATTGTGAGCCCCAACTCGAGACTTGGCTTGAGTTGAGTTGCACTACAGAAAAAAACTTTTTAACATGTTCAAATGCTCAACTTGGTGGAAACTAAATGATAAAGATAGAGGGCCAAGTGTTTCAATGATACTCTCTTCAGAGATCTTCAGTGGAGTACCTATATTTGTGCTTCAAAATTGGGAAGAGTAAAAGGCATATTAATGAGTAAAATTCCTTCGAAGTAGAACTGCAATGTCTCTATTTATACCATCAGTTCCATGCTTGGGCAGCATTTGGTTAAAAGGAATTTAGCATTCCCAACACCTGAAAAGCCTTTACGTTGGCATCTTCCTCGAGATAACAGAGGCATTGGACTTTCAAAGGGAAAGATTTTTTAAAATGCAGAAGAGTGATACGATATCAGTCCCATGAATTCACTCTTATGATATGCGCTTCTCATTTATCTGCTGGTACCTTGAGATTTCGTTAAAACAGAAAGGTTTTAATGATGACGTAAAATATTCAAACGAGTTCAATTTCCATAAGAATCTGACATGGGAACATTTCCAAGCGTCCCGCTATAATCGCATAATACTACTCATACTGTCTTGTTCAGCGTTTACGCTGGTTACGAATCAGTTTTCAAAATGCAATTTTTGTGTCCCAAAATGACATTTAGGTACTTTGCAATAATGCAGGTCAATCCCGACTTCAAAAACCGATGACAGCGTGAAGTACTCTATTTCTTATTTAGCAGGCACACAAAACGAAACAACCCTTATTTCATCTGTCAAAATATTAAAATCCTCAGTTTCCAAAATTTCTAAAGTGATGTCGAACCTCATCCAAATCAAAGGATTTATTTAATAAAATATGTAACCCAAAAATAATTGCGAAATATATGCAGTATTTTTACAACGGATTCGTGACCAGCGTATAAAGCTGAACAAGACTGGTATATGCAAATTAGGGGGCAAACCGAAATGTTCTCCTCGAAATAAGCTTCGAGCTTGAGATCTTTTAACGTTTTTCAGGAGAACAATTGATTATTTGGAATATCGACACTTGACAAGTGTTTCTATAAATATTTTTATGGCACTATTTGAAATGTTATTAAACTACTCATTGAGATGAGCTGAGATGATATTTAACTCATTACTACATAAATTTTGCCATTTTTCAAGTCATCATTTACATTTTTAAAACGATGCGAAGGATTACTTGTGTACGCATTCATAAAAATGCTGCGAATGTGTTAGCTTTTTATTCCTAATAATTCTTCACAAAAATCAAGTTTTCTGGTATTGATTTCTTGATTTATGGGTACAAATAATTAACCCACTCCATAATTAACTATCTTATTTTGACGAAATGATATGCGATAAGTAATTTTTGCCCTATATTATTTCGTTTTTGTGGCTGCATTTTGAGTAGGAATTTATGCACATCACAGCCGAATCATGAACTGACAGCGTCTGAGTATTTGGTGTTACGGATTAGATGCGCAGGAATCGAATAAATCAATACAATTTGAAGCAAGTTAAGTACATGTATACAGATATCAAACGAATCCGTTGTTATTGTTTTCTAGAGCGGAGATAAGTAGAAGTCTTTTGTTCATTTGTTGTGATCATTAAATATCTCTTGCGTTGAAATTCAGTCCACAAATTGGTTTCCAGACTTTAGAGTAACTTCTGCAAAAACTTCTCAAAATCCATATATTATTTTTGTCCGCAGTAAACACTTGGCTGTCCCACTTCGTCATGTATGCCCAATTTTCCTGAAAAAGTTAGTTTTTCTTTTAAGTGCACTTCGTGGCCAATAAACTCAATTGTATTGTGGATGCTCATTATTAATAGTACTTCTCGTGAAAGTAAAAAGTTTTGATGTTGTTTGATGTTCCGAATCCATTTTGGACAGTTGAGTGAATTGACGAATGTCTTTTTTAATCTTTAAAAGTTTCCTTTCTAAAAACAAAAAAGAGGGAAAGTGGACCTTCTTAGGCACTTTTTCTTTTTGTGTTCAGGTTGTGTTGACACTATTTTGTCTGTCTGTCCACTTTCGTTGAAATGAAGTTTTGATGAACTCGTTTCTGAATCATTCCTTTGCAATATCTTCAGTCAGCTTAAGCTAAATGTATGAAATTAATCAAACCTACTCAATTTCTCACACGGCTTCTAAAAATTTGTCCTACTTACATCATTTAATTATTTTCAGCTCCGTATGTGTAACTGTGTATCCGACGAGCATGCATGTAAAACCGGAGAAAGGAGGCAGACGTTTCTTATCGGGGCCCAACCAAACCAAACGAAAAATTGCGGAGCCACGCTCGACAGCTGGAATCCATTCACAAAGACCAAATCAGACCAGACCAAAGCACTTTGGAAACGGGAAAATCTTCACTCATATTCAGAACCACAATCGGGTCAACACAATCAGATTCGGAGTTCTTTACCCTTGAGATAGTAAATGAGGACAAAAGGCCAAGACAGAAAAGGATAAAGAATTTACCTGGCAGTGACGACCAAAGGAAGAAAGGGCTCAGATGAGACTGGGAGTGCAATAATACCAATACCATCTGATACCATCTTATCTGCGTATTATACCATGGCCACATTAGAAAAAAGTGAGCCGGTTTACTTAATTCTCAAAGTTCGATACAAGGGACAGTTGGGGTACGATCTGATCTGATTCAATCGGACTTTTTATTTCGATACCTGAGCAGCTATGCTACAACTTCCTATAAAATCTTCAAACAACAAAGCCATATATGTCCATATCTTCTTGCGGTGAAACGGATGCTTAGAATTTTCAAACCAATAATAACATGTTAGCAATTAGTTGTTATGGAAATTACATAAACATCTGGGAAATCTCGGGAGCAGACATCGGTACGTATGACCTACGTCCAGCTTAGATATAGAGTTTTAAAGATGTGATATGCGCTTGCATGCAGATGCTACAAGTATGAAAATGGTGGTTGACCAAGAATAATGAAAATTTAATTCTTGTCGTGGCAATATTTGTTTTTTCAAAACATGTTAGCAATTAGTTGTAATAGATATTATTAAAACATCTGGAAAATTTGGATAATTTGGACATTTGGATAATTTTTGGAGCAGTCATCGTTACGTCTGACCTACGTTCAACTTAGTTATATAGTTTTAGAGATGTGATATTCACTTGCATGCAGATGCTACAAGTATCAAAATGGTGGATGACCAAGAATAATGTAAATTTAAGGCTCGTCTTTGTAATACTTAAACTTTTCAAACCAATAATAACATCTTCTACCGTATGTAATTGCCATATTCTGTCCGTCCGTCTCCAAAAATACATAGACCATACGGAATTAGAAGTTTGTGCAGATTAATGTATATATGTTTCGAATCTGTTTAAGATTACTCCTGAATAATGAAGGAGGTTTATGCAGTCTGAAAATATTTTACGACCGAATCATTATTTAATTCCGAAAGTGATGTCTTTGCATATTGAAAATAGAAATTCAAATCTTAGTAATCTTCAACTTTTCTCATTATCTTTATTATCTCTTGTATTGTTGCCCTATTCTGTCCGTCCGTCCGGAAAAATACAGTGGCCATACTAAATAGGAGGTTTATGCAAACTTACAAGGGAACATTTCCGACTGTCTCCCCTCAATTGCATGTAAGAGATATGCCGTCTGGACCAGTTTTTTACACTGATCTCGAATCTGATCACGGAAATATTCTTAATTTGAATTTTTCAACCCGAATTTGCATCACTTTAGACCAGGATTGGCAACACTATTGAAAATCACTAGCGCACCAAATATATGCAAATCCCTCATATTATGGGGAAGGTTATCTGATGCTGATCGATTTCAGTGATGGTGTCATACTGAGTCACGGCCATTGTATTGCAGTCTACCTTTTATAATTGCCTAGAAATGTCCGTCCGTCTCCAAAAATACAGTGGCAATACTGAATTGGAGGTTTATGCATATTAAAAGTAAAATGCTTGAAATCTGTTAGCTATTGCTTGTAAAAATGGCAAGTTTTGAATGCAGTCTCAAAATATTTACAATCTAATCAAAATGGATTAAAAAATCCTGGAGGAGGATTATGCAGTTTAAAAATATTTTACGATTTAGTCGATCAAAAAAATAAGTTTGGAAGCTGATTTTTTGCTTTGCAATAAGGGTTGCGAAGCAACCGGGGTCGAATTAGTAATTTTATAATGACCTAAAAAGGGGTAAGGCAAGAGCGTCAAATAGAATGATTGATTTACAAAACAAGATTCAATACTTGTTTATGGACATGTACACGGAGAAAATAGAAAATACCAACAATTCTTCGTAGGACTTCAATTTTTTAAAGTAAATTAATACTATGTTTTATCTAATTGCTTGGAAACGATCGAGAATGGCCTTGTCCCTTGCCAAATTAACCTTCATTACTTCCACTTATGCAATCAGTGGCGTTTGAAGGCTCCAATCTGAATGGAACTTGTATTCCTAAACGGCTATGAATTAAAAAGTGAGCGCTTTACTCTCAATTTTTCGAAATGCCTAAATTGAATGTGAAAAGCATTACATATTTTGCTTCCCCATAAAGTCCTTGCTTGTATTAATTGAAGTCAGTAGTCAGTACGACTAGAAAAACATCGCCAATATCATGTTTTGCTACGCTATGCCTCAATTAAGTTTGCGTGGAATACAACTCAACTGGACCATACCCATTCCAGCCGGGACCTGGTTTCTTCACGAAGACAAGCCACTTCGCTCTGGTATTTTTCTATTATTTCCATCACGGTTGCAGTAAGTGTCGTAATGTTATGAAATTGTGTCGAAACAAGTTGCTGCTGGATGTAGAGATCATGGAGCACTAATATGCATATTTTGTCAAGGCTACAGTGTACATAACCCCTTTTTTGCTTTTATGAAAGGCACAAAGCAGCTAATCCACAGTGCTATAAATATTGGAGTGTAAAGTTGCATTCGTTCGTTAAAACTGGTACGTTTCACTGGAGAGGAGTTCTGCTTTGTATGAATGTGGCTGGCTGGCGGTGTAGTTTGACTTGACTTTCACGGGCTATTCAGCATCCCCATAAATTTCACCGGCCGGTGGTGGAATGGAGTATGTATGACTCTGGTTTGTCTTTTGTTTCGCTGGCCTGGATTTGGATAACAAAAAAGGGAAAGTGGAATGGAAAGAGAGCCATAAAATTCTTGTCCTTTGTTATTCATGTTCACTCACTTCCCTTGAGTGTTCCCATGAAAATTCCAGATTACAAAGCAACTGCAACTCTTTCATTTTATTTTGAGACACTCAATGCAATCCAAATTAGAGATTAAAACCAGAAGCCTGTTGAACAATTCCAAGTCTTCACATTTCCAACTATAAAATCTCTTCTCTTGAGCATGAATCAGACAAGTTGGGCTTCATCTTTAGAGTTACGGCTCGGCTATTAGGCTTTCATGAAACCGCCAACGCATGCCAAATGCTGTCCGGAAAAGATGTGAAAAAGACTTGATGAGAAGATGTGACTTGAAGTTCAGTTTAAATGCACGTTACACAACTACTTCTTGGAAATTCGGAAATATTTTTAGCGGGATAAATATGATTTGTTATTGTAAGGATTGATGGATGTAAAATTAAAACATGTTTTCAAGTTTTCTCGACGTTACTTCCTGTAATTTTTGAACTGATAAATTCTGATAGTATGATAGTTCAAACATTTAGTAAATCGAAGAAAAATTACGAAATATTGTAATGAAATAAATATGTGAAATGACGTTATCCTCGAATACCCCCAAATTTATTTTATTTCTCCAAAGTACCCATGTTCCGCACATTCTTCCAAAAAGATACTACTTTCATCCATGCAGATTTCATTTCCGTCCTTTTGTGTAAGATAAATTGTGACAAACGTAACAAATCTCTTTACCCCTCCTATTTCGAGTTGTTTCGGTCAGAGCAAAATTTCAACACAAAAGGACGAACAAAAACACTAAAAATGCAATTCAAAGGAGACTTGATTAACGACAGAAAGACGGTCACAAATGCAATATCAGTCACAATCGGAAGCTCGGCATGAACTGATTGTGAGCTTGGGTTGCATAAGAGCTTATCTTGTACAGCCAAGAGCAGTGTTGACACGGCCGCTGTATTCATATCAGCGCTTGATTGCTTTTTTTGCTTTAAAGCAGCTTTTTTG